>MQRK01221609.1:770-12992 GCA_001938485.1 Girardia tigrina
GAAAGTTTCATTTCTGTTGAAGAAGTAGAAAAAGTGTTCAATAACTTCGGTCTCAAATGTAAGAAACCGGAAAATCTGTCACAAGCCAACGAAGTTCGAGTTTTAGGAATGAAAGTCTTATTATATCGTATATTATTAATTGAAAATAAAGAAGAAACTTTACTTTAACTTATATGATAGTTTTCTAACAGAAAGTGATTTTTTTATATAATCAGAAAACAAGAATTTATTTATGAGATATCCCGATTACTTGTCCCTTATATTATATTTCAAAAAAAGAAATTATATTTATATTGTTTATTAAAATTAAAAAGAAATTAAAAAAAATTAATTTTTAAAAGAAATTATATTTATATTGTTTATTAATTTAATAAAGATTATTTATAAAATTCTTTTTATTTTAATAAAATATAATAAATTTATTGAAATTTAGTTTTTAATTCCTAATATATTGTATATTTCTAACTAAGATTTATGACAAAAACTTTACATAGAAAAATAAAAATTTTATTTTTTCAACAGAAAGCGTATTTATTGTGATATTATCAGCAAACGTTAATTTAATTTTCGGATATCCTGATTATTTGACCGTTATAATATTTTAAGAAAAATAAATTAATTAATAAAATTAAATATATAATACACTTATTTTATTTCTTATTTTGTTGGTGGTTTTTAAATTTATTGCTGGGTATAAATAATTGAATTATTGTTTTGAATAATTTTGTTCAAAAATATATTGATTTTAATTGAATCAGATTAATTTGAAGGCTGCGTTGCTTGTTCGTAGCTCGAACCCAGCTCAATAATTGATTAGGTTAAATCTATTGCAATTGAAATTAACAACGAATATTACAGGAATTTATATTTGTTAATCACAGGTACATTTTCACCCAAATATCATGTACACAATCTTTGAAGCAATAAATGAGACATTTAAATATGATTGAGGTTAAATAACTATTACTCTAGTGTTTCAATTTTCGTTTTTCTTTTGTTTAAAATATTATTATTCTCTGGTTTTTAAAATTTTTTAAAGGGTATTTAACAAAAAATATTTGATAAATATTTTACCAAGGTTTTATTGGATTCGAAAAATGAAGTATTTAGAAATATATCAAATAATTGAAATTATGTGACTTCTATTTCTTTATTAATTTTTCGATATTCAAATATCGAATATTTTCAAAAAAGAACTTGGTACAAATTAAAATATATTATCATTTATCATTATATTAATAAAGAAACGATTATTTTCTTTCTGTCTAAAACAGCTTTAGCTCATTAATCATTTATTTTGACACACCGGTCTGGCAGGGAGAAACAAAACATTGGCATTTGCACTAATTATCATCCAATTTGGAATTTTAATTAAAAATATTTTTGTGAATAAAAAAAATATCGGACGTGAATGATACGCCAATTGTATAATGTCACTTGGTGATTGCGATCGCCCAAGTTGAATTTTCATTTCATTTTTTTGAACTAAAGTAATTTTTGTTTTTCTTTTTTTACTTTATAGTACTAATAAAATACTAGTTATTTTAATAATAATAATTGTTTAATAATAACAACAGTAATTATAATAAAAATATAATAATAGTAATAATACTAATTTTTATACTTATATTTGGATAATAATTCAAATAATAATAATAATAATAATAATAATAATATTACCTTTGACGACCTTCTCTGACCAAATCAGGAGTTCCCTCCTAATGAATGGGTCCCTGAGGAAGAAGGAAAAATTCGCCGAAAAGGAAATATAATAATTCTAATAATATTAATATTAATACTAATAGTAATATAATAATAATAATATAATAATAGTAATATTAATACTTTAATAAAAATTATTATGATAATGATAAAATTTATAATTATTAATTATAATTATAATATAAATAAAAACACTAATAATAAAAATTAAATTAAAACTAATGATTATAATGATAAAAATAATACCATTAGTTATAAAGATATTAATTATAATAATATTATTGATATTAATAATAATTATAGTTAGCATGATTTTTATACAAATAATTTTAAATATTTATAATAGTGATATCATTTCATTATAAAGTTGCTAGATGATCGTCCACCGTCCCTGAACATAATGTTCAAACCATCTTTACTTTTATTTGTGAATATTTTATATTTTTAAAAATTGTTATATTTTATTTTAATATTTTAAAAATTAATTATTAGTTTAGGGAACCACAACAATTTTATATTTCAAAAAATTAAAAAATGATAGCAACTTATTTTTAAAAACAAAAATACGCCATTTGTTAAATAGACATTTATTTTTCAAGACAATTAATATCGACGGTATAACCGTTATCGTCAGGTCTCAAGAAAAAAATGAATTTTAAATCTGCTTATATAGGCAAGCAGTGATTGTGTCATTATTGGATTATTATGTCATCTAAACACACTCAATAGGTTTCTCGAGAGCACATTAATCTTAGGATCTAAAGATCTGATATCATGTGCTTCACAGGCTACCCTCTCCCAATAGTTTTTAAAACGAGAACACAAAATTTTAAAATCATTTATGTTTATGTTTTCATTCGACTTACAACCCTTTCTGTGTTCTGCAATATTACTCCAACCTACATTCCGACCATGTTCTTGGATTCTCTCACAGAGATGACGGGACGTCTCTCCAATGTATGTGGTATTACACCCATTACATGTAAATTTATATACGAGATCCGAACATAATTCAAATAGGGTTGGAGATTTATTACAAAATACATTTTGGAATTTATATGTTTGTGATATTATTTTTAAATTAATATAAATGATATTATTTTTAAATTAAAGGCATTATATACGCATTTAAAAATTTTATATTTTATACTTTTTTAGTTTAACAATTGATTTCCAATAATGAATAGTCATAGTAATAATACTAACATAATACTAATAATACTTCCAACAATTGATTTCCAATAATGAATAGTCGTTCAATAATGAATAGGAAAATGTCTTCAACGAAAATATGGATTTCTCTGTAAAAGGCTTCCTAAAGTAGAAATAAAAATAAAAATAAGAAATTGAATATTTAAATAATTTATTTATTTAAATTTATCTATATTCATTTAAATTTAATTTTTATTTCTTATTAAATGGATAATTTTTAAATCGGAGATAAGAGGAAAATTTGATTGAGAAAGTGAATTTTTATTCGATTTAATCAGCAAACATATTCTAAATTTATGAACGTTAAATTTCATTTTTTAAATACATATTTCATTTTGACTTGTTTATTAGTGAATTAATTGTAAACCTCGTCATATTATCAATTGATTTCAAATAATTAATAGGAAATTATCAAACGAAAATTTAAATTTCTCTGTAAAATGTTTTTTGTAACGTAGTAATCAAAATAAAAGTAAGAAATTGTTCTTCAATAATTTATTTAATTCAATTTAGTTTCATTAAATTAAATTAAATTTAATTTAATATCTCCATTTTATCAATGTATTTCTAATGACAAATAAGTAAAATCTTTACCGAAATTATGAATTTCTCTGAAAAAAGCATTTACACGTTTAAATCAAAATAAAATTAAGAAATTATGTTTAAATTATTATTTAATTTAATTTAAATTAATATTACAATTTTTGAATTATGTTGTATTTATTTATTAGGTTTTTTAGTTTTAATATTAACGTACCTTCTTAACAAAGGTTTAAAAAACATTTTACATATTTTTATTTTTTTTACGGTAAGCCAATCTTTTATTTGATATAATAACCAAACTTTATTTTACTTATTATTGGATATATCTATTAATTGTCCCTTACAGTTAATTTATTGAAAAGTTAAACTTATTTTTAAAAAACATAAAATAAGAAAAAATAAAAATAAGAAATTTTATATTTAAATAATTTATTTATATTTTATTTCGTTATTTTATTATGGGATTTTAAATGATCAAAGGGAAAATGAAAAAAAATAAATACAAAGTTTATTTTAAACAAATTAGGTATGCCTTGAAGCGACAGCGATCAGATATCTCGAACTACAGTCGTTCATTGAAACATTTGGCCCTGATCCAGCGTCATCCCACGCGTCTCTCTGTAACGCAATCCACTGACTGGTATTGTGCTTGCTCCATGTAGTAGTGCAATATTTAACTAAATTTTAATTAAATATTAAATTAAAATATTAAATAAATAAATTAATTAAATTAAAATATTTATATTTAAATAAAAAAAATTAAAAATAAATAAATAATTGTCTACACAATGAAAAAGAAGCTGATACTAATTGATACATTCTTTTTTCAAATGATTCCTATTGAACGAGATTCATGAATTGTAAATTGCATATTGATTTGTTATAATCAATAAGAATTGTTGTTTTGATACGTTTTTATAACACGATTTAATCACACGAAACAAATGCTCCATATGTGCATGTGTGTAAATGTAAATGTGTTGATTGATTGTATGTGTGTTTAAATGTGATTTTTTATTGGAACACCTATTTTTCGATTTTCAGCGGTCTTCCAAATATTACTATCGGATTCTGAGTCCAAAATATTTTCAATATTAAATTTTTCCAAAAAAAGTATTTTTAAAATTTGTAGTTTAAATCAGTATGAATAATGTTGTATGTTGCATTATATATCTTAATATTCTTTGTAATGTGAATATTGATATTGTATTTATTAATGAACATTTTACCAGTTTTTCTAGGTAAACTAGGTATTTAAAATCCTTGTTAGGATGAAGTGGACCAGTTATATAGATGTGTAAATACTCTACTTTGTCTAGAATATCGTATTTTACCGTTGTAAACATTGGTTTATAATTGCTCTTATTTCTATTGCAGGTGATGTAGTTTTGGACATAAGTTTTAACATCTTTCCACATTTTTGGCCAAAAGGCTTGTATGTGCAGAAATTGATAAGTAGCCTTGTTTCCATAATGACCAAGTTCGTGAATGGTTTTGATACACTGAATCCTAAAATTTTCTGGTATCAGTAGTTTCTTTATTCCATCTATAGATTGATCGAACCAAATGTTTTGATATTTTTTACTATAAGGTAGTATTATAGCATTCATTTAACACTTTGTCTTGTTGACCTTTTAGAGTTTCAATATCGAAAGTTTTTATAAATCTTATTTTATTGATATATGATCATGGAAAAAAAATCGGCGACTAAATTTGTTTTTCCTGGAATGTATTGTATATTACAATCAAACTGTGACAAAAACAGATTTGATGCAACTGTCATGGTTTACCATATTAAACAGCTTTGTTTAATGGTTTATGGTCAGTATATATGTGAAAAATGCAATGTTCCAAGATGAATTGGTAGTGTTTAATTGAACGAAAGATTGCAAGAAGTTCTCCATCAAAAGTGGAATATGGCGTCTCTGCAGATTTTAATTTCTGTGAGAATAAGGAAACAGGAGAATCAGTATCATTGATCTTTTGATTAAGTTTTGCGCCTATGGCTGTGTTAGAGGCATCTGTTGTTAAAGTTAGCCAGCTATCGTTTTGTAACATGGATAACCCAGTAATTTTCTTTAGCTCAAGTTTTATATTTGAGAATGCATTCATGAGTTCGTCATTCCATTTTACTTTAGCATATTTGATTTTGTTTTTTGTTCATTCGGAAATGGGTGCTAAAATTTCTGAACAATGTGGAATGGATTGGTGATAAAAGTTAAACATTCCACAAAATCTTCTTATATCCCGCACAGTTTGTGGTGGTGTAACTACCATTATTGCATCTAAATTGTCCTGAAATGGAGTTATATTTCCTTTGCTGATGATATGGCCAAGAAGTTGATATCTTCCATTAAAAAATTACATTTATCAATATTTACTTTTAATTCATTTTCAGTGAGAAGATCCAGTACGATCTTTAAGTGAGTGAAATTTTCTTGATGAATTATGCTTCTAATAAGGATGACGACTACATAACTGACTAGGCATTGAGTTTTGGAAAATATTTGGTCCATGCACCTCTAGAATGTAGAAGCAGCATTTTTAAGGCCAAATGGAATACAACAATATTCGAATAATCAGAATGGTGTGATAATGGCGGTCTTATGGATATCTTCTTCAACCATTGTTACTTGATGGTACGCCTTCTCGAGATTGATCTTGGTAAAGTACGTTGCCGAGGAGAGTCTGGTTGTCACGTCTTTCAGTAGAGGCAGCGGGTACTCGTCTTTAAGTGTTATTGTGTTACGATGACGATAATCTCTGGAGCATCTCCAAGAGTTTTTTTTCATGAGAAGAGCTGAAGACAAATTTGATGACGATTGACGAATACTTCCCTCATCCAACAACTGCCCGAAACTTTTAAATTCTCCGATGAAACTTGTCTGACTTTAGTATGTACTGCATAACCCTTACTTACAATACGATGCATTCAGCCATTCATTTTTGGAGTATCTTTTGTTGTATCTATGTTCTTTTTATAATATTCTAACAAATCAAATATTATTGGGTTTGTTATCCATTTATTATCAAATAACATGTTGGATATTAGATATTTTAATTATTTGAAATATTTAATATTTGCTTTTTTGATAAATATTTTGTTTGAATATTATCAATTAAACATTGTTTTGAAAATAAAACTTTTCGCATGTTACAAGCTATCAGGGCATAATGAATGATATGAAAATCGTTTTGGAATTTTTAGAGAAATTTGATGGAAGCATCAATTTCGAGATTTGGCAGAAGAAATTTTAAATGATCATGAAAATACAGAAGATTACTGATCCAGCCCCGTATCTCCCTTTTTTACTATCGGGGGTTGCACTGAACATCTATATGGAATCGGACAAGAAGACGCAAAGCAGCTGCGATCGGTTCTTCAAGATATTAAACAATTCGTTCGGCCTGACTAGACGTTCTGCGTACAGTCAATTAGTAAACTTACAATATCACGATGGCGAGACTATCGATGAATATGCGTCTCAGGTGAAAATGTTAGCAACAAAGATCGACGAATATAGCCGCAGGTATTTCGGGAATTAAAAATGGTTTATTACAGGGTTCAATGGCAGCAATACAACACGGAAACAACAGCAAAGAAACACGGAGTTCCGTAGATGAGAGCGAACTCGCTAAACCAAGAGCAAATCTTCAGAAAGGACCCTATGTTCATCGTGAGAGAGACACTAAATCGAAGGAAAGTAATCATCATGAGGGTTCTCAGTGGCAATCAAACAGACAAACAATATGCTACAAATGTCAGAAACCGGGTCATATCGCAAAATATTGTCGGTCGGGAAACGAACAGGGGAGTTTGCAGGCGCCGACTCTCTCCCTTCACAGTTGCAGGCGTTGCCGACGATGATCGTCACCGTAAATGACAGGTCAACCACAGCGTTGATTTATTCGGGTTGTTCGAAAACGGTTGTTTTAAAAGGGTTAGTTAGTGATTGTATGTTGTTTTCTGGCGGAGAAAGTATGGTTTTGGCGAATGGAAAGGGTGTTAGAGTGGGTTCGGGTGAAGTGCAGTTGAATATAAATGGAAGGATCATTAGGGTGGAATGTTCGGTCATGGAACATTTGCCGTATGGTCTAGGGATCTTAATAGGTATGGATGTTATAGGTAAATTGGGTGGCGTGAAAATTAATAAGGGTGCTATTGAGTTCGGTGAAGAGGAAATTAAAGGGATAGATAGTAGCTTGAGTTGTACTGCATCGGATGCGCCTCTTGTTAGTATAAAAAAGCATAATTTTGAAATTGAGTTTGGGGAAAATTGGTCGATTAAATGGAATTGGAAAAGTGAGGCTTCGAGTCATCTTCCGAATCGTCAATCAGTTTTTAAGGACAACAAATTAAAAGATGTTGCAACGTTGAAAATTTTAGACGGTTGGGTAGAAAAGGGTTATCTAATCGAGTACAATGAGAAAGAAATGGGTAAATCGATAGGATCCATACCGATATTTGGAATATTACAGGCTAATAAGTCCAAGATAAGACCCATTTTTGATTTCAGAAAATTAAACAATTACGTGGACGGTTATAGTCTGCGGACATATGTTTAGAAAAGCTCCGCGATTGGCGACTTAGGGGTTCGACTTTTTCAATGCTTGATTTGTCAGAGGCGTACATGCAGATTCATGTTCATAAGGACATGTGGCGTTACCAATCTTGTATCATTAATAACAAGAAATATGCTTTAACTAGGATGGGTTTTGGTTTAAACATTGCACCAACTATAATGACCGAAATCGTCAGGTGGATTCTGAACTCTGATACCAGGATGCGGGAAAATACTGACTTATATTGATGATATTTATGTAAATGAAAGTTTCATTTCTGTTGAATAAGTAGAAAAAGTGTTCAATAACTTCGGTCTCAAATGTAAGAAACCGGAAAATCTGTTCAAGTTTTAGGAATGAAAGTCTTTAAGGACCAACATGTAGTCAGATGGAAGAGGGACAATCAGGTAAGGGATGAGCTGGATGTAGAATCAATTTCACGTCGTGAGTTATATATTCAAAGCCTTTTCATTGGTTTACATTCTCTTTACTATCAACATACATTCAGCATACATTCAATATACATTCAACATACATTCAAGTAACCAATATTATTGTGTCATCACAACTGACTTTACACAATCAATTTAATCAGCAATCACTCAATAATTATTACGCAATTAATCTTAGTTACTTCTGTTAGTAACAAACAATATTGATTACATAATTATTCCTACTCACAGGGTTAATAACGACTTAAACCCTTTCTCGCTTAAGCATTTTGCTATCTTCATTTTTTTTTATATTATTGTTCACCAATTTGTCTGAATTGAGAAATCTTGGTGTATGATTGACCACACAACAATATTTTCGTGATCGGTAATATTCTGTGATTTTTGATTTGGGTAAAATGGAGTTTAGACAGTCATGATGTATGTTAATAGTTAAATGTAAAGGTTTATTTTCATTATTAATAATATGAGTTTCGAGTATTTAAAATATGATTCTTACAATCGATTAATAGATCAAAATATGCTAAAAAATATGCTCCTAATATGACTTCAGGTACATCAGCCACAATAAAGTTCAAACTATATTTGTGATTTTTTAAATTTAGTTCTAGCACTTTGTGTCCCAAATTACTTATTTGTGTACCATTAGCAGCGCAAAGTTGCGTTTTACTTACTGAACGACTTTGAACAAAACGCGAAACTGGTAGGACAGAAACGATTGATGCAGAATCAACAAGAAACGCAAACGAATAATTATAGGGGGCAAACAGAAAAACACACCATTAAGGTCAGCCAGCTTTTGTGCTAATCTGGATGACCGAGTTTTTATAAAAAAATTGTAAACCTTATGTTATTTGGCATTTAAACAATATAATGATAGGGTAAATAATAGCTAGTATTGCATATTTTATGCTGGGCCCTTGATTTTGTTCCTGAGTCGATATGTTCGCTTTTGTCGGAATTCGCGGTGAACTGTATCGATCGATACGGTCAGTGTTGTGGCAGCGAATTGTGAACACATATCGTGCAGAAACTTGACGAGAATTAGCGGTTGAATCAGCATATCCGAGCTGTCCATAATGTAATTAGATTCCCTCAAGAAGAGGAGAATAAATTAAGATTGTTACCGATTTTAATAATTATATCAGGTGTTAACTTATTTATTAATGTTGTACAAATGATTTTTTGATCTGTTACGCCGTTAAACATGCAAAAGTTAATACATGTGTCAAGCCAGTTTTGTGGTGAATGTCGTTTATCATTGAAGAAAACTGGTAATTTAAAGCGTGGTTGGTTGTAATTATCAATATGTGTTTTGTAATTGATGTTATGGGAGAAAAATGTTTGTGAAGAATGTTTGCAGAATAATTTACCCCTCATGTTGGACATGCTATTATAAAAATCTCCGATAAATATATTATAAAATTATTACAATATAAGTTCACAATTAAATCCCACTACTGAAACAAAATTTATAGTGAAATTTTTTAACTATAATTAAATAATAGGAATGAAGACGAAGTAGTGTGATTTAATCGTGAAATGTATTATTAAAAAAATTAACAAAGCCAAATTCAAATAGACAATAAATCATCACAACAAAAAATATAACCTTTGTCACAGCAGTATTCCAGAAAAAGTGTATATTTAGACAATAAATCGAGTATATTCGAGTACGAATTATTAATGTCTCAATATGTTCAAACCTTTATCAAATTTGGTCGAATAATGATAATTTCAATGAGGAATATAAATGTGAATATAAATTAGACAATAAATAGTTGAGACAATAAAAATCGGTCGCTGCAATTATCGGTAATTCATTGCTTGGCGATTATTATTATTTCATTGATTTCTTTTTCTTTAATTTAATAACTGTAACTAATTTGGAGTGGTTCCAATATTTTTTCCTGCAGCTCCACAAGATAATCAAGCATAGAATCACTGTTGTCAGGATGCGTGATACAGAACATTTCTACTTTGTTGAACTGGTGGACGCGAGACAATTTTCCCTCTATATTGGAAGCTTCCCTGCGACTGACAGCACACAGTTTGATGGGTAGATGTGCTCTCGGAATTACCGACAGACGCATAAGGGCTGCCAAAGTAAGCTCTGAGGTGCCGGCGAGACATTTACGAGATAAATGAATCTCATTAGAATCTAAACTTTAGAATATGTTGTAAGTGTCGTGGAATTGTTCGAAAATTAAAAGGCAAACGGAAAAACCACTAATTGCAAAAAGCGCAAAAATAAATTCTTTTTTGAAGATGAGTTTTTCTTATATAATTGAAATTTCAAATTAAAGAAACATTCGAAACAGTTGTTTTATATCGTCAGGTAAACTGATAGAATTTTGAGCGCTTTGTTCGCAATGACACAGAGATTTGTGGTCGATAGAGATGAGAATAACAAGATTCAGTTGAATGGACCTCCATTATTGGTGGACAATGACAACTTCCAGCGATTGTCAATAATAACGATTATGTCGATTTGAAAGACAAAACTAGTGTTAATTATCTCAAAAATTATCTCCTTGGAAACACAATTCATGACTGGAAGTTGGAAAACTGAATTTAGATGAAAGCAGACAGTTTACTAAACAAAATTGTTGGCATAAACCAAATAGACGAAACACAATCCATATGATATAGGAATGAAATTCTGGAACAATCATAATATTTTTTTTATTTTAAGTTATTTAGTTTTTGTGAAACTTATACAACAGTTTCCAAAAAAGACTCTTAAACACTACTTTATGTCGCGTGATAGAATATTTCAGAAATCAATTTTCCGTGATTAATTGATGTGTGATGAAATGTCTGAACTTCGTTGGACACAATTTTGTGAAGCTTTTGGTTGCAACAACGAAACTTAATTGTAAAGCGATATAATTATAACGAAATTGATTGCAAAAAAGATAAAATAGATCAAAAATCCTACATTTCGTGACTTTACTTATTGCAAAGATTATATATGATTGCAAAAGTCACAAAAGATCAAACACTGTAAAAAATATTGTCATTATTTATTTAATAGTAAAAGACCCGTCATGTATGACTGTGGAGCCAAATTTTCATCTTTGAAATAAAGTCAATTGAACAGTTACTGAAAGCTCAACAAAAATATTTAAGTGGTTAGTGTTGATCAGTGGACTTAATTTATCAGATTCAATTCCTAAATAATTTTTTCTTTAATTTAAAAACATTCAATTATAAATTATTTTTTTAATAAAAATTTCAGTGGACAATTAACTCCAATAAAACATTATGATTGTTTATTTGGTTATACCCGAAAACAGCGAATTACAAAACAGCGAATTACATAACAGCGAATGTCAAAACAGCGAATGTCAAAACAGCGATTCATCAAAACAGCGAATGAAATTTTTCATTTTAAAATGAGATTTTTGTCATTTAAATTGGAGAATATTTATATTAATAAGATATTTTAAGATATATTTATAAGATTTTTATATTTATTTTCGATTTTTCCATAACATTATTTTTAAGTTTTACTTGTGAAAAACTAAATGGAAATATTAACAACTCAAAAAGGTTCTGAAGCATGCAATTATGGAGAATATTCCTACCGTGTAGATACAGTCACCTCAATTAGAAAAATTTGGCGATGTCGTACAATCGGTTGCAAAGGAAGACTTTGGTCAGATATTGACAACTGTCATCCGATTGAAAAACAAGGGCATTCTCATCCACCAGCACCAGAAATTGG
>MQRK01221612.1:7805-26318 GCA_001938485.1 Girardia tigrina
GGCATAAGATTTCAAATAATATCTAACACTAATGCATTTAAACTTATATACATATCAAAGTAGATAAACAAAGTATAAAGCTCAAAACCCGCCATTATTTTTCGACCAACCTAATATATACAATCTTAGTATGTGTATCTTTCGAAGGTTTATCATAGTTCTAGCATAAAATCAAATTAGCATACCAAATAAAGGTGCTGGAACTTCGTTGTCCAAACTAATAATTCCCATTTGTTGATTTATATAAGTCTGAAGCACAAGGATCTTTGTACTTAATAAGTCCAACAACATAATTTACCTTCTGTGGTTTGTTGCAATTATTTTCTCTTAATGCGTTTGTGTTGATCAATTTAAAAAAAACGACCAAATGAGTTTGACGATAAAAGATCAGGTTTGCTTATATTCCATTCTTCAAAAGTCTTATATTAAAAAAATAATTTACAAATAAGAAAAATTATAATTAAAATACTTTGAATATTTCTTCTTCTGACATATTTAAGAGTCTTTTCATTAAATGATATGATTCTAAAATCATTTCGAAATTACTATTTTCAAACTCATCAAGCATTATCTTCATTAAATGTCCAGCACCTTCAGGACCAATCTAAGTTAAATTACACATAATCTACAAAAAGCCTCTTTTTACCAAACTGCAACATGGTTCTTTTGAATTACTTTTAAAAGCTATATATTGAAACATTGACTTAACATTTTTCCTGAACATTAATAAATATTTTATAAAAAATCTAATTAGTACCAAGCTTCATCGCTACCACCAAAAATGAAGCTGTATTCATTTTGAAAATCATTTTCTATAAAAATTCCAAATTCAATGTAAAAAATATTATTTTCTTTTAGACGTTTACATCTCTGAATACATTTGTTGAACTTGGTTCCTCCGTCAATTACCACATCATTCTTATTTAAAATCTGAACCTATAATGA
Organism: Girardia tigrina; assembly: GCA_001938485.1. Taxonomy (NCBI): domain Eukaryota; kingdom Metazoa; phylum Platyhelminthes; order Tricladida; family Dugesiidae; genus Girardia; species Girardia tigrina. The sequence goes on from MQRK01221612.1 coordinate 8,751, forward strand.
GTAAATATTTTAGTTCCAGATTAATTTTCTAATTATTTATTTCATATATTGGATTGGCTAATAAGTAATTGTCGATTTCAGTTAGAGATGTATCTCACTCCTATTTTTATGATATTCGTATATGTTATGAACTTCTTACAAATGTTTGCTGTCATCCTAATGTAGCTTTAAGAATTCATTGCGTAGATATTTTCTTAAAGTTTTTAAAGATTTCAATAATTAATATATTAATCTATAATTAATTTGGAGTGCAAAAATCAACATTTTCGCCATATTTTGCTTTATTATTTCCGTAAAATAAATGTGATGTGATGTGAATGGTAAAGAAGTCCTTAAAAAGGCAATGCCAAATTTGATTTTAAAAATTCAATTGTAAAGATTTTCCTCTTAAAGAGGACCAATGTTCAAGTCGATCAGTTGAGCTTAATGAGGATGAAATCAAAAAAAAAATAAAAGCGGATCATCACGTAACTACATGGTAGATTGCAGAGAAAAAAAATGTTTCACATAAAACCACCAGAACCGGTTTGAGATCCCTGATATTTCTGGTACCCTTTTGTATTCATTCTCTTATCTCATCTTCAGCGGTTCCGTTTGATGAGATTGTGGAACCCAAATAAACGAATTCAATACCAGTCTCAAGCTGGTGTCCGGTGGTGAGAACTTTAGTATCTCCGTTTAGGTTCATAACTTTGTTCTTATTGATATTGATCTTTAGTCCTAAATCTACAAATGAGTCATTCAGTAGATTTAGGTTTCTGTAGAGTCGGAATAATTTTTTCAGACGGAAGTGATGTGATTTAAAAAAAGTATTTAAAATCTGTCAGTCTCATTAAGAAGCCGGATATTTTGGTTCCGTATGAACTGAAGACTTCTCATTCATTGCTTAAACGCAATGAATTTGATGCTTTTTTGAAAACGAGTCATCTCTGAAGACGAAAAGTGGACAAAATTGGAAATACATTATAGATTAAGGTTCATTCCATGTAAATAAACTATTTTATTTTACTGGAAAATTTGGCAATTACTTCGATGCCAACCCTATATATATATATATATATATATATATATATATTTGAAAAAAAACTTTTTTTAAGTTTTTTTAAGAAATGGATTATGATACATGTTTCGAACTCATTTTCTATCGTCAGCAATTTAAATGAAATATAACTTAATAAAATGTTAATAAATGGAAGATTTTATCAGTCAATATTATTTTTCTGGATTTTTTGAATATTAATGGCAAAATCTTTAAATTATTTTTTTTAAAAATTTTAATTTATATAAAAATTTTATATAAATTCTGATTGAGCTCCAAAAAGATGAAAAACCATTTAAATGTACCAAATGCAGCAAAGGTTACAAAACGAAAGGATGGTTCACGAGGCATCTGCATAAAGATCATCGAATAGAATGGCGGGAGAATATCAATGAACGTCCGACAGAATCATCAGTGCAATACAACAGAAGAAGCAACAATGCAGACAGAGACGAAGAACCCACACTCATCCAAACGACCGATTTTCAGCCAGCAACCGTCATCCCGATTATTTCAACGGTGGTGGAGCAAACGACTTATCTAGAAAATACATATTTGTCTTTTAGGATCGCAGAAGGGAAAGTTCAAATGTCCCTTTTGCGGCTGTACTAAGTCCACCAATACAGCTAAATGGATGCTCAATCATGGTATCACAATCCATGATTGGTCGTTTGCAACAGGGAAGCCCAAGAAATTTCGGAGACTGAAGCACGCCGTCCCGTAGGAGACTTATCGGGGGGCCGCTAGCACTCTTTAGTTTGTGAGTAGTATGTTTATTGGGTATTCAGACCACTACCCAAGGGATCTTGGGTACTGATCTAAAAATTCTTTGGTATGATCTAAAATTTCTTAAAATTTGAATAAAAACAGTGAAAATAGGCCAAAATCGATGAATATTTGACGAATTGATGAATTTTTGGTATAATTTTTATAAAAACATAAAATTATATGAAAAAAATTTTCATAATAATACTAATAATAATAATAATAATCCTCTTTATTGCAATATATGCGATAAATTATTTAAAAATATAACAGCATTATTTGATTAATATCCTCTATATCAATTTCAGTTTTATCTTCCTCTAATTCAAATTCCATATTGAATATTTTCACTTTATCTACCATCTTCTCAATTTTGTTGACATATGAAATTGCTGTTTTGGTTTCTTTTCTGCAATTCATGAGCTCCTACAAATCTTGAATTAATGATGTTGGACGTTTAAATGCCTTCCGTAACTGATCCGCAAAATTCGTGATTTTCTCATCTACAGCTTCATAAGTAGATATTAAATCTTTATTGATGAATGCTTTGACGAATAACAATTAAATTCCTTTCTGAATTTGCGAAACTTGAAAGAACCTGTTGCAGTCGGTAATGAACTGATCCAAATCATTGTGTCAATCGAATATTGTTGACACCGAATTGTTGATAACATTTGGCGTGGTCGCCATATAAGAATTTTCCATATTAAAAATCCAAAAAAATAGATAAACGTTTATTTTTATGACACAATCAAATAATGCGCGTTTAAAATTAATTACATTGATTGATTTAAACAATCTCAGGAATTTTTATATATTCAGGAGCCTTTGATATAATATGATATTATTATATATAATTAGATGTATTTTAATTTATAAATATATTGTTATAAATTATTCTCACAAATATCATCCAAAATTCATCGATTTTGCCCCAATTTTCACTATTTTTATTCAAAATCTGCCAAATTTTTATTCAAAATCATCAAAAATCATCAATTTTGGCCTATTTTTCACTATTTTTATTCAAATTTTAAGAAATTTTAGATCATACCCAAGAATTTTTAGATCAATACACAAGATTCCTTGGGTAGTGGTCTAAATACCCAATCAACATATTACTTTTGGGTGGACCCTCTAAAGACCTAGTGGCTCAATACCATTCGAAAGAGATGGGAGGCTCACAATGGAACTCTTACTGGAACAATCTGATAAATAATTTGAACATTTTAAATGCATCCTTTGTAGATTTAGGTCTCAAAATAAACATCGGTAAAACCCAAGTTTTGAACCTAAACGGAGATACTCGGATCCTTACTGCTGGGCACCAGTTTGAGGCCGGTATTGAGTGAGTCTCTAGATTTTGTTACCTAGAATCTACGATCTCTTCAGTAAGAAATGTGGACGCGGAAGTGAAGGAAAGAATCAAGAAAGGAACCCAGAAGATCAGGGATTTGAGACCAGTGCTGATGAGCTCAAACTGAGTAGGAGCAATAAGAAGAAAGTCATCAACGCATGCATATTCTCTGTAGTCTACTATGACTCTGAAAGCTGGAGAACTGCGGACAAGAACATTAATAAATTACATGCCCTTCATAACCTATGCTCGCACATAGTTAGGAAGAAACAAAAGATTGAAAAGATCCATATGGACATCCTGGACATAGAACTCCCACATCCCAAGGATATTATCTCGAGTAAAAGGCCCTCTTTCCACAATAAGACGGAAACTCCTGAAAAGTACAAGACAATAAAACGAACCTGGAGGGAGAAATGCAGATCAGGAAAAAGATCAATGGGAGAAAGAAGCAATCAATCTCGAAATGCCTTCGAGTTGACATACAGTGGCTATTTGAGGATGATGCTGTGTATGGAGATTTTATTAACCGCATCATTCACAGAGATCCTTCTGTATCGAAGCAAACATACATAAATTCCTTAATTCGATCAAGAAGATTCAATAGGACAAGAACAACTGTGCCGAAGCTGATCAACGAGAGAGACAAACGTCACCAATGTCCAGTAGAAAGATGTTACAAGGAGTTTGCCGAAAAGAAGGAGCTGAAAAGACACATGAAAATAGACCACGCGGTGTCCGCTTCAGATAATCCTGATCAGCCCAACAAGACACAACAACAGTAATTACCATTCCCATGTACACTATGTAAAAAGTCGTACAAAACGAAGGTGGCTGACCAAGCACCTCTATTGGGATCGTAAATTGGAGGAGACAGAAGAAATTGGAGAACCGACAATGACACCAGCGCAAACGAGTGAAACAAATAACACAGAAGAAGGAGTTGTAGAAAACCTCATCACTCCAGGCAACCAGATTCAATCCGTGACGGACCCCATCGATTGTCTCGACGGCGGTGGAGGAAGCGATAGGTACTGAAGAAACACATCTGACTTTTAGGATTGCTGATCTAACTGCAAGGGGAGATTTCAGATGTCCTTTTCGCGGCTGTACGAAGTCCACGAATGCAGCCAAAGGTATGCAGAACCATGGCTATACAACCAATGAGTGGTCGTTTCTCATAGGGAAGCCGAAAAGAACTCGGAGACCGAAACTATCCAACCCTGTAGGAGGCCTATCGGGGGGCTGCTAGTGATTCTTTAGTTTGGGTGGACTCTCTAAAGAGCCGAAAGACTCAACACCATTCGAAAGAGATGGGAGGCCCACAATGAAGAGACAAATAGCCATCTCAAAACCCGGATTAATGAGAATTCACAATCAAGTCGAACGAGTAAGATTCTTGATCAGTGTTACATTGTAAAAATAGAATCTCTTCTGTTTCAAAGAATGAATTTTCTATTTTACAGGGCTTTGATTCATCTTATGAGAGACAGTTCTGGGAATCAATTTCGGATAAGACACTACAACATGTTAATTAATAATCAAAGTGGGCTAAGTAAGGCTGTCTCAATTCTTAAAATCTTCAATGTATTGAATAAAAGTTATATGTAAAAATAAATCATTTTCTCTGTTGATAAAAGTATGGTCACTTTTTAGGAAAATGGCAACGAATTGTAGCGATTTCTGATAACGATAATAGTGCCTCCAACTTCGTAGACCTATTTTCATCAGAGATTGACCATATCATGAAAATAATATTGAATAAAATTAATTTTAAAATGATTTGCTTCAATTAAAGTAATCATCCATAATATGTATAATGGGTCGTAAATTGCAATCTAGAAAGATATTCTTTCAAAATACATGATAATTGAATCATCAACCGATTTTAGTAAAAATCACAAAAACTCAGCAAAGTTTGACAGATTGTCCTTCTCCGCCAAAATTTTGAAATTCCCTTTGCTTCAATTGACGCACCTCATTAAAAGTTTCGAAGTTATTCAATAGAATTTAAAGTAACTATAATAATTTATTCATTTGTAAACATCCCTGTAATTCTCTACTAAATCAGAGATAAAACTAATGTACTCAGAAATGATTTGTCAATCTAAAGTTCAAGAATTCTAATTTGGGATTTATGTATCATTGACCAATATATTTTAACAAGGTAAGGAAAAGGGTTTTAGCTTTGTTATATTCGATAATCAAATTTCCTTTATTCTATATTTTTGTGGCCAGTCATTGTCCTGCATAAGAACAAAGTTTAACTTGATACCGAATACCAATTTAATGTTGCAGAAATTGTATGCAAATATCCGAGTTCAGTGTTTCCACTTCTTCCAAAACATCCGTGTACTATTTATTCACTCCATGAAACTTAATTGCAGCAATAATAGGAAATTTAAAGTCCTTTATTATAAGACGTTGATCAATGATCGAGACGCTTCCGTTTATCTGTCTCGCTATAATTCCTCATATTTCTACTCAAGCTCGTTTCTTTCCATTTTGTCAAATTAAATAGAAAAATTACCATTGTCAAGGAATGACCTACATTCCTGGTGCTCGCTGACCGTCAATCTAAGAATCATTTGACTCGCCTAAAGTAGGCGGATTCCAAAGGTATATCATTTTATTTAGTGTGACACTCAGTTTAGTTGTGAATCCTGTTATTCACCCACTTTCAGATACGCCTGAGATCTCCAAGCTCATTTTCAAATTTCAGAATGTGGTCAATTTGTCCAAATCTAATCTCGCAGATCTCAATATTTAAATATTATTATTTATATAGATAAGTCAACAAGAATTGAAGTGATTCCTTGGCAAAGACCCTTCGACTATATAACTCAACAGTGAGCACGATGTGGTACTAGTATGACCCGTTTGCGACGACTCTTTCGGTACGACACTTCTATAATGTGATAATGTGTATTGTTATAATGTGTATTATCTATCCCAGGTCATAACATTTTCCTCCCAGGGGTTTATCCATCTCACCGCTTGTGGTACATCTTGTATGCCGCTACCTCTTTGAATTTTTATACCAGAGCCAATAAAATTTTTTTTGCCGAAACCTTTGTTTTTTAAAATGTTTTTTATTATAAAATGTTTTGTCCCATACAAAGCCAGGTCGTCCTCTAGGAAAACATGCAAGCGTTGCGTTAAATTAATATTAGTATATTACGAAAATCATTTACTCAAAACTGATTTAAAAGCATTTTAAAATAAGAAACGTTTTCTTCGTTTCCGTCTATTATATTTTATAGTTATTGTGTTATTTATTATCATTAATAATAATTACTTGGCAATAAATGAGTTAATTACAAATTATAAAAAAATCATTTTAATCTTACTAATTCCTCAATTATCACATCGCCGTTGACATTTGCGTCATCAAGCAACAGAACTTTTCGTGGCAATTTCAAAGTTCCTACAAATTCCTTTAAAGATTCTGTCAAAACTTTGAGCTTATTTGATTCATCCATGATCGTCTTATTTTTTTTGGTTAATATTGTATTAAATAAGTTGACCTTAAAATGTAAATATTCAATGTGAGATTAATTAAACTTAAAAAAATATTATACCGAGTATTTTTTTTCAGTTAAACGAGTTTTTATATTCTGAGTCAAATTTCCTGACCCAATTATTCCAATGTCTATTGTTGACATTTTGCTGAGCTCTTAATAATAATAAGATTAACATTTAAATTTAATAGTTTCTAAAATAATAAATTTAATACACTTCGAATTTATAAAAGGACTTTTAAAAACCACTCGTCTATTTGATGAGTTTGTATTTTAACACGAATCATTATCATACATCGACTTATTACAATTTTGAATTAAATTTTCTTGCTGAATGGCTTTTATTTCGGGTTATTATGTTATTTAATCATTTGAAATTAATTAATCAATTATTTTGTGAATGTTTTGAAATTATTGAAATTTCATCCGGAATTATAAAGTTTGTAAAATTTCAGCTCTATCCGATAAAGGAAATTGGGAAAAATGATGGCTAAAAATTATATCAAACTGACAAAAAGGGCGAATGAATATAAAGAGTGACAAAGAAGACCATTGATTTAGTTCAAAGGACATTTTAAAATATAATAATATTTTGTAACTTAAAAATTTTAAAATTAATGAATAATAATAAGATTTTATAAAAATAATAAATTTCCGAAAAATATATTAATTGTTAACTTTTATCCAAGACGTAAACTTTACTTTGGTTTTTTTCATTTAAATCTTTAATATTTTCATTTAATTTTTCTTAATTAAATATTTTTAATTGATTTTATTAAATTAAAATTTGTATTTACATAACAAAATTACCTTACAATTCAGAATGAAGAAAATAATGTTTTGTTTTTGTGAGTACACAGAATATAAGTGTATTTGTAATAAATATTTTCAAACAATAAAATTTCTGTTTAATCTTAACATTAATATTTTCATTAAATATCTGAATATTTAACGTCATAAATTACAATATTTAGAATAACTGACAATTTAATTATTTGTTATACAATGCATTAAAATTTATCTTCTTTGAAAGGTCGTAAAACATTAAGATTTAATTGTATTATTAGTAATTTAATGGGTCATGAACTTTCAAAAATATGATCATTTTGAGTTAATATTAAAAGATTAAAAAAAGGTTATATTCAATATTTTAAAATTAATAAATTATCATTATTTTAATGGGAGATAATGTTTTAAATTTAAGGAATTTAGTGTCAAAGTGGTTTCAATAACATTCAAAGTTCAATGCTTCCTCTGAAATAAATCAAAAACGGTATCACGACAAAATATCGCGTGACAAAAATATCACGGTCAAAAATATAGTGACAAAAATATTGTTGAACCAAAATTTGGAGTCATTTAATTAAATTAAATGTAATTAAGAATAATTAAAAATTTTAAAAACTTCATGTAAATAATTTAAAAATTATCTTAAAACGTTTTGAACAAAAGGCGTATTAGTATTAAAAATTTTTATTATAACACAAGTAAGACGCTCGAAGATGGAAATTGTACGCTATACCATTTAGGTATTCCTCAACATTTCTTTGATCGTACTGTAGAACAACTAATTTATTTCTTTTTGCTGTGTCCTTATAAATTTTTATTTTTTTAACTTGTAATTACTTCTGATAAAATCGTTCAATTTTCAACTTATTCAAATTTTACTCTTTTTGAATCGCCTCGATGAATTTCAAAAGAGATGGATGATATGAACTAACTATTGAACTAAATGCACGATGCCATCCTTTTTTGAATTATTTTTTTAGGCAAATAGTAGAAATTCCATAGCTCAATCGGATATCTTGCAATTCTCGTCTCTTACCATTTCGGTTCAATCGTTCTATCATTATGTCTTCAAACTAATCAAGGGGAGGTTGAAAAAGTAATTCATTCTCTTCGATAAAAAACTTGTATTGATGAGAATAGCATAGCACTCGTTGACATCATACAATGGAAAAAAATGGTAGTGCTAACAGTTGACAAAGATTAACTAGAAGTCAACAAATTTTGTGTCAATATACCGTTACATATTTTCATTGTTGTACTGAATTGGTCTCTATAGACATTAAACAAAATGAAAAAAACATCCTTTGTTAGATGCAGTAAGAAAAAACATTTTTGAAAGTATTAATTGCTGCAGTTTCGAAATCAGTCATCAGGGTTAGTGGATTGAGTAAAGGTTCTAAATCTTTTATCACCTGAAAAATCTTAAAATAAGTTGTCTGACGTTTTTCGGCAATATTATAAACAACAATGGTATAACATTACTAAATTTTTTACTATGTATATAATTTACTCGTATATAACTGTCAAAAATGTGATTTAGATGTCTTGAATTTTCCATCTCCAAACCAGTAATGACAGTTTTTTAGAAAATTTCAATTCTCAGAAGTCGTAAAAATTAATATTCGCTCACCCGTAGGGCCACTGTGATAGAACAAAAAATTAACATAGAAAAACTATATATATATTCATTAATGTTCTTTAATTTAGTTATTTCTTTTCCTTTTTAATGACTATACGAATAACCAGATATTATTAGACACGTGCATATAAACGCCTAGTTGTTATTGAGATATTCCATTGTTATTGTTACTATACGATCCCGGACTATCCCAATAACGACGCCACTCCACACGCAAGGAACCTTTAAAAGGAGAATGAGTTGGTCATAGTCTATCTCGACTATAACCAGTGTGTATAAATAGGTCACAAGAACATGTGGAAAGGCAGACGAGACTGAGAAACCGTTATCCTACGCATCCATGACGAGAAATGTCGAGATTGACCATGAGCTAGGAAAAATGAATTAATTAAAATCAGAAATCCCGAGAAGACCATACAAGCTCACCTGAGGGCAATAGAGACCGGAAAAGGGAGCCAGACGAAGGTCACCGACATTAGAATATTCACAATCTCGGGAGGAGCCGAAAAACATATTAAAGACCCTTTAAAAGACCCTTGAAATGATCTAAAAAGTAAAAACAAAGTTAAATTAATTAAGAAGTTAATTAAAAATACCATGATTCATGATGAATTAACCTCAGTGATTTCCAGACAGACGAGAACGAACAATCTAAATAAACAATTATAAACAGTTATAACAATTTTACCTTAGAACGATGTGACTTACCGAATTAACAAACAGGATGCGCAAATAGATAATCGCAGATACGCGACAGCCCCTAACCTTCCTCCCTTATGCCGAAATCTACAGCACTACGAATTAACGAGAATTGATTAACCCTGGTTCGACAATAATTATAAACATAACAAGTGCCTTAGAGCCAGCAACAGCGACATCCTGTATATTTCGACCCATTGCAAATCCTGATGGAATAAACAACCAACTTTCAGGATGACACGGCGATTAACTGATTAAGACTTTCATGTGAAGAACGACATGTGTTTATTCGGTGAGGCGACTTTACCGCAGGTGACTTTACAGCGCGCGACTTTACCGCGGATTTTTTCAGAAAAAAATATTAAAAATTTATAATATTAATATTAAATAATTAAATAAATTCAATTTTCATAAAATTTTAATTAAGATATTTTTTTGTCATTATTACCGAATAATACTTTATTAAAATATAATATTTATAATAAAATTTTCCATTTACGTTAATATACCCTAAAAATATACCTTAAAATATTATAAATTTCTAAAAAATTTTCTCTCACTTTTTTCAGCATGAATCTTCAATTCTTTACTTCAAAATCTGGAAATCCGTTTGGATTAAAGGCTGTTTTTTTCATCGGAATCAATCAATTTTGAAAAAATAAAAGAAACATCAAATCTTCCAGATCTCTATTCAAACAATGATGAAATTAGAACCATTCTGAAATCAATAATGGCTATAGCGTTTGTTCTTGTGGATGATGTTCTCACTGCCTTTTTGGTTTTACTTGATCTTTCTAATGATTATCCAGAACTCGATGATGTCTTTGCATATTTTGAGGATACATATATTGGCCGTGCTCGTGGAGAACGAGCATTACGTCCTTGATATTCAATTCAGTGTTGGAATGTATATGACCGCGTTATTTCTCATCTACCACTCACAAACAATGCAATAGAAAATTGGCATCGTGCGTTTCAAAATTCGCGTTTCTATCGCTTGCAATCACCCAACTATTTTAGTTTGATAAATCAATTTCGTACTGATCAAGATTTTGTTGAACTAATTTTGCAGCGCATTAAAATTCTCTCTAGAATATAAGAATTCCCACAATTCTAATCGCAAATTTATGCCAAAGTAAGTGAGAGGATTGAACGTGTCGTTGAGCAATACATTAATTTACCAATATTGGATTATCTTAGAGGCGTTGCTCATAAGTTAAACTTTTTGGATTAAAGTATATATTTACTATTCCATTATTTTAATATATCAGTTTAATATTTTTGTATCTTTCATCTATTTACACATCACATTTTTTGGTGTGTTATTCATTTGTTCTAGAATGTTATTTGAATTTTTTTTAAATTAGGAATTTACTAATTTTTCGTATGTTCTTTGTTTATTTTTTATATTAAAAAGAATAATTAAATGTCATGTCGATCTGAAATTTTCTATCCATTTATGTTTGAAAATTAAACCCATGTATATTTCATTGTTTTATCATAACATAATTAAAAATTTTTATTCATATTTTAGATGATATTGTTCACTTATTGACAATTTTATTGTAAATTTTCCGCGGTAAAGTCGCCCGCTGTAAAGTCACCTGCGGTAAAGTCGTCCGCGGTAAAGACGTCCGCGATAAAGTCGTCCGCGATAAAGTCGTCCGCGGTAAAGTCGCCCGCGGTAAAGTCGTCCGCGGTAAAGTCGCCGCGGTAAAGTCGGCGTACCGTTTATTCCTTCCTGTCATACAAGCCGGATAGTGAGGTTCATTCGCGAGATTATGCGGAGAGGATGCCTGAGTGTGTCGGGTTATACGATGAGCTAATGTACTATAACTACCCGACACACTACACACAACACACACTTTTTGCGCACACACTGCGGACACACAAAATACAATAAAAAAACTTAAACTTAACCCATAATTTTAAAAACACTTTTATCACACCGTTTTTTCTATGACAATTCTTCCGGTGAGCAATCCTCCTAATTGATCAAGTCCGAAACCCGAATTAATAGAGGTATTATGATAGCGTATTTATAAATATCGTTTTTATTTTATTTAATATTAATTTAATATATTTTATTAAATTTTGATTTAATAGTTAACATAATTTATTTAATGATGTCTTTGATTTTTATCACTCTTTTTCACCTTATTTTGTCAACTTTAATGGTTCGAGGACAAGTTAATTTAATGATACATCTAGGGGATTATAGAGGCCTCCTCCGTAGGGACTTGTCGAGGCATAAGGGCATGATGTTGCAGAAAGTGGAAGCAGAGAGGTGTAAATAACGTTCGCGCTGTGAGAAATGTAAATAGTGTATAGAATTTTAATGAGTTATTAATATATGAAAATAATTATAAATAATAATGGAAAGTTTTATCGCGTGTGATGGTCATAAACAGCGACATTAAGTATGAGTTTGATACAATCGTAGTGATCTGGCTATTGGTTTATAAATAGTTTAATCGTTTTAGTATTCTTTATTACGTAATATTAATTATTGATATTGCTTATTAATATTAATTATTATTTGCCCTTGAATATTGAAATATTGACTTATTTATTTCGAAATTCTACTATTTAATCTTATTTGTTTAAATTTATTTAATTCATCAAATTTTATTTAATTTAATTTTGTATGAGAAGAAAGAAGCGATCACCAATTGTTGAGAGTTTTACATGAGTTAGAGCTCGAGGAAGAAACATGCTGATTAAGGGGAAGATAGCTGGGTGAGAGAGGGAGACCCATGTACAGGTTGTAAATAGTGATAATTAAATAGTAATTGATAATGAACTCAAAACAAATAATGTATATTGATTTTTAAATAAATTTAATCAAATTTTCATAAGATGGCGAAAAATAATATTTATCTTTTTTTGTAATATGAATTAATTATATTATTAACTTTCTTCAGTAAATATGGTTCAAGCAATAATAAACAATTCAATTTATTAATCAGTGTGCATAACCATAATGAATTTCATCAAAAATTGAATTTAAAATTCGAACCAAAAATATTTAAAGAGTATTAAATGATATAAAGTATTTGTGACGTGAATATAAATGAAATTTAATGACGTTTAGTATAAATATAGTGAATAAAGTTGCGTAATCATATAATTAACGATAGTAAATCAATTAATATTGAGGAATATCAAATAATAATAAATATTAAATGATAATGATAACATTCATAGAGTTAAAGACGAATATGATTAAATATAAATATAATCAAGTATATATATATATGTATATATTGCTTAAAAACAAAATATTTCTAATCACATTTGCTTATTTTAGTAAAGAGTTAACGAAATTTAAAATCAGACGTATTCAGGCGCTAAGAATTATTCAAATTGTATTTTAAATTTTCTAGTTTCAACTTGATGTTTATGTTTCATTATCTGATTTTATTAATGTTTTCTCCGTTTTCAAACAATATGAATTTCAATGTTTATTCAACGATCATTATTGTTGAGAAAATAATTTTCAGAAATGTATATCGATAAATATGGTGTGTGACGGTAACTAGGATTGTGATAACGAGTTTTCATCGAGGCAAAGAACTTTTTGGAGGTGACGCAGGCCGGCCGCAGAATGCAAGTGGCACGCGGACGGACCGTCGTTTATCTCCTTGGGGCTCTCTTTGTCTTACCTTAATAATTCATCAGTGTAATTTAAAATACAGTCTTTAGTAACATCAACCCCTCAAGAAGCTGAGCTGCCAGTCTGACCATACTCGATACTGGTAGAGAACCCGAAGGCGCTCCGAAGCACACACAACTTGTTGATGTGCGTGGAGGAGACGCGTCTGTTCCCCATGAGTGTAGTTTTAAGAAATAGGAGCGTAAATTGTGTGATAGAGTTTAACTAAAAAGCGGATGGGGGCTCTGAGCTTACAAAAATGTTGAAAAAAGGGGGAACACGACATTATGAAGTAATAAAAATGGTTAGATTTAGGTTTTATACAGATAATTATGATTAGAAAATAATTAAAGCATATTAAATTTAGATTTTAACGGTTGATTAATGTGATTAGTTAAATGAAACAAATATGATTTTTAGTACTGAATTGATAAGTAATGACTACCGAATTTGACGACAGAATTAATCTGGGAACAGTATGTGCATGAGGTTGGAACCACGCGGAGAGTGTTGATTAAGATTGTAACGGAGGAGTACAAGAAAGTAGTTTCAAATGATTCCACGGTAGGATTGTGTATATATGCGGTTAGAAAGTTTTCAGTCTCTTTTCAGTTCAGATAGCTACAGTCCTGATTATGTCATCAATAATGTGTTGGTGTCAGATTACGAGACGTTATTTATAATCTAAACGGTGAATTCCTGTAGAAAAATGATCTAATTCAAATTTCAAAGTGACATTTTAAATTGAGAACCACTTTAGTCTTCTCCAACGGATGAAAATTCGCGTTAACAATAAGTAGCGAGTAAATAAATTAATATGAATAAATGTGAGGTAAGTAATTAGGTGCATACACGAATTGAATCGCAATCAAACAATAATTGTAATCATAAAGATGTATAAAGATATAACTGCGTCTGTGTCGTAATGTGTAATAAAAAGGGGGGGGAGAAGTAATAACAGTAGTAGTCTCAGAACGTATTCAATTAAATGCAAAGTCAGCGACAAGTTCAGCATTCATTAGAGTAGATATGGAGACAGTACTGATTTCCGGATTCGTATATGTAGTTAGTTAAAACGGTTTCCTTTCGAGACCTAGGACTTATCGATATCCGAGTTAGTAAATACATTCGAAACCCAGAACACGATTAATTACAAATATTAACAATAAATTGTTCGAACGCGGTAAAGAACCTTTTGGAGATGGTGCAGATCGACCGCAGTATGCCCAGGGGCACGCGGTTTGATCGTCATTTGTCTCCTTAAGGCTCTCTTTGCCCAAAGTATGAGGTAAACATAAGAATACGAAATAAATCCGAATGTAAAGAATAAATAAAGACATCAACCCCTTCAAACACTGAGACTATCGGTCGGGCAATACGCATCACCGGTATGAACCCAAACATGCTCAAAATATTAATTATTTTGGATAGTTCACATTTAAAATTAAACAGTTTAAATTTATCCTTATTAAATGTTAGTTAAAAACGTTAAAGTTATTTTTTTTAATTTTGTGAAATATTGATTATTTTGGAAAGTTAACCTTTTAAAATTAAGGATTTTAACATATTCTTATTGTTATTCAGTGAAAAAAAACTATAATGTAAATGTTAGACAATTCAACGTATTCTTACGTAATTCAAACTTTACGGGGGGCGATTAATCCCCTTAACCCCCCTGCGTACACGCCTGCTCCGACGCGCACACAACTTGTTGATATGCGTGGAGGAGGTGCGTCCGTTCCCGAGTGATGATTAAAATGTCAAGCCATATGAGTTGTCGTTAAGCTCAGAAAGCGACTGGGGGCTCGAGCCGACAGAAATGTTGTGTAGAGAGGGGAACGCGACATGTTTGAAAATTATAATATAAAAATGTGAAAATAATTATATTGGAAGACTTTTTAAAAATATAGTATTCGACGACCGAGATTCGTTAATGATATATCGAATATTTATGTGGCTGTTCGAAATATGGATTTATGAAATACCAATAATTCTGGGAAAGGGTATCTAGTGAATAAGTATTAATCAAGTCATCCAGCAATAGTAATTTAAATGTTTAATAATTCTGAAATGTTTTTTTTAATTTTTTTTACAATTTATCTTCATCGTTCGACGAAAAAAATTAAATGGAGTTCGACAAATCTGGTTGATAAGAAAAACACAAAAAAAACAACATTTTCGAATTTCAAAAACAAAACTCATCCATTTAAAAAATATATTTTTGATGACTATTTGACGATTGATATTTTTGACTCTGAGCCACCATTCATAAATTGATGACAATCTCCCAACTGAGTTTTGCCTCAACAGCTTCACGGTCTCCTAATACTACTCTGGAACGTGTCTCAATAATCTGTATCTCCAAGTATAAACATAATCTGATAGATGTGCTCAACGTTTACAGAGTATGAGGACAAAATTTTACAATAATTTTAAATTAGAAATAAATTTGAACATAACCTATTTTCAAATAACAATAATTTAAATAATTATAAACATTCAAATACGAAACATCAAACATTCAAAATATTCCTCATAATCGCGATTCATTATTTGACCACATATCGCATACATAAATCCAAAGATCTTGACAAAGGAATATTTGCAAATAAACTAGAGATATTAAAAAAACCCATAGATTCAGCTACAATCTAAACTTTATAATTAGAAATGAAATAAGCAAATTAAAGCTTTAAAGGAAAAATTAAACTAGATGATAATATGTTTTAATTTTAAATCTAGATATTTCGGCACCATTATGGTAATAATATTCCCAATAATAAAGAAGTAAGAAACATATTCATCTTAATCGTCGGTAATTTACCATTTTTACAAAATCAATTAATTTTAATAAATTGTGGTCCATTAAGAAACCAATCATTTAATTTAATTGACGAGATCTTCCTTATTTATAACGAATAAGCCATTTCTACTAACAAATTTACATACAATAATATTTTTCATAGGTAAATTTTTAAAAATCAAAACATCTTTTCTCTGAGTATTTTTAATAACATAATCTTCAGTGTTTTTAATCAAAATTTGCTTAAAATATCCGAAATTAAAACTATGGAAATAAAAAATATTAAATTAATAATCATCATACAAATTGCTTTGATTTTCGATTGAAATTTTAATTTATCAAATTTTGATTTTCTTGAATGTTTAAGTCAATATTAATTATTATAAATTTACATCACTCAAATTCATAAAAGTTATTTTCAATATCATTTGTTTTCTCGGTATTTGTTTAAATAATCAATCTCCAATTGAATCCGATATAATTTCGAAATTGTAAAATATTTATTTCGACAAACGAAAAATAAAAATCAAGAAACATGAATTAAAATTTTCATATTTATTTACAAAAAAAAACAACAACAACATCTAATGGAAAATTGCTCGTCGAACATTCTATTCTCCAGTGTCAAAGGAGCACCGTCTTTCGTCCATTCACCGCACATCCCATCGGCGATCAAATCGACGAGTTGTTCGTCCTATCTGTCGATATTGGATCCGAATATCGAATTACCGGAACTGAGTACGACAGAGATTGACGAATTGCTATCAGAATCGTCGTCATCGGGTGTCGTTAGCGCCAGTCGAGTGTCGACAGAAGAGTGTCGAATGATTCCCGGCATCGATTTCCAATCGGATCTGATGGGCGGATTCAGTTCCCCATTGGAGGGAATCTTGTTCAAATGCATCGTCAAATCGTGCCCGAAGAATTATCCGAACAAAAACGCTCAAATGGAACATTTCTATCGCGACCACCGCGAGAAAGTGATCACGTGCGCCATTTGCAAGTCGATCTTCAAGTCCAAGTACTCTCTCAACAACCACTTCCTCGTCAGTCCGGCCTGCAAGATCAAGAACTCGTACCGCTGCATCAAAGCCAACTGCGACAAGTACTTCTTCTCGCAGCACAATCTCGAGACGCACTTGTCGCGCCACCACAACATCCCCGCCATCTCGTGCCTGGCGGCCGCCTGCCCCGACAAGTTCATCGATCTCAAGTCGCGGAACGACCACGTGAAGGCCGAGCACAGCGAGATGACGTACTTGTGCGAGAAGTGCAACCGGATCTTCTTGGATCTGCACGCG
>MQRK01221614.1:0-20657 GCA_001938485.1 Girardia tigrina
ATGAAACCAGTAAATCTTTGTAATTAATTATTTTCTGTATAAAATTACAATGACCATAACATAAAAATTTCAAGTTAAAGGACCTCATTAATTTTGTCCAGAGATTTTCTCTTTTCTTCATCTAAATTATTTAATTCTCCGTTTTGTTTCCCTCGATTATAAATTTTGATTGATTTTCTTTTGTAAAAATTTGTTTTAGTAGAAATATTAAAATTATTAATAAATTATTTTGATTTTGTAACGCAAATGTGAACCATAAATTTGAGTCACATGGTGCAAGGTTTCGTGACTTTAGGAAAACTGGAGGACAGAAACGCGTTTTTATTTAACTCTAAGGATATGGGAGAAAAGAAAAAAATGAAATAGAAATAATAATGTTCAATTTATTCCTAGCAAGGTTTCCTACTTTAATCTTGTTTTCCTTTTATGTATTATTATTGAATTGTATTTCTTATATTTATATTTCCGATTAATTTATAAACATTATTTAAAAAAGTGGATATCTTTTATTGTTTGTAATTAACTAATGACATATTTCTCACGCTTTAATAATATTTATGGTCTCACTGATCTGAGGAACAAAATTATATTTTAAAAAACGTAACGAAGAAAATGGAAAATTTCATTATTCCCCGAATATGATAATAAAATATTTAAAAAATACGGAGTTAATGTAAAGATAAAGTTCATCTAAAAAGACAGTAAAGAAGTGTAACTAGAGGTAAATTTCAAAGCAATCCTTAATGGTTTAACTATTAGATTGGCCAAAAAGTTCTAATACATCATGGAAAAAAATACATTTTGATACAAAAATACACTAATACACTTGCATAATATTATAATACTTATTACTAAAAATTAATATTTTTTAAAGATTAGTTCATAGATTTTATACTTTGTGCATTTATTATTAGTAGGTACAGAACAAAATACAAGATGGAAATCGACAAAGTGAAGCTTTGAAAAGATGCTAAATATAAACTAATGTATAGTTAAGACACGTATTCTACAAAAAGTAAATAACTATGCTAGGAGTTCATGTAACTAGTATGGTTCATGTAATAACTAGTATGGAGTTCAAGCGTACGAAGTACTAAATTGGAATTTAAATGAACACAATCTTGTTCTGATACTAAAGAGATAAGGTTAGTGATATGTGTAGAAATAGATATCCTGACGAGTCAATTAATATATATTTCTACTTACAAATTAGTTATCAAAAGGAAAAAAATTAGTATAGCTACAACAAATAACTTTTCGTTTTTTTAAGAAAAAAAATAAATAATAAATAATCACCTTTTTAAAAAAAATAAGTTTTATTAAATATCATAACAAGTACAATAAAATCACCAGAATAACCAAGCGCGGTAAATTAGTAATTTCTGTTTTACTTTCGGTATTTTCGTTTAATTAAACAAGGATATATATTTTCATTTATTTCCAACTATTGAATTTGAATGATATTTGAAATATATATATATATATCCAAGAATATTTATATTTGTATTAACAATTATTTAGAAGAGACAGAAATTGATTGAATTGTTATTTACTGTCACGAAAATTCGGCTTTTGAACAAAAAATTTTTCTCTCTCAATTAATCTAATGAGACTTGGATAACTTTGTGATTGGTCTTCTATGGAAACCGTATGTTGATTGAAAAAGCAATAAAGAGATTTTTTTGTCATTAAGTTTTTAAATGGAACAATAAAAGTAAATTTCAATAAAAAAAATGATTCTGAAATTAGTTAATTGTCGTTGATTTATATTCAGAAATCTCTCTCGGAAGTTGATTAGCCTTTATTCGATCAAAGTGAATTTAATAACATTTTAGTCGTTAAAATATTTATCTAATAATTGTAAATACAATCTATTCTCAGGATGTTTGTGACTAATCATTGACGAATACAAATACGATGTTCATTGATTAAAGTGTCGGCGATAATGGATATGGCAAATGTTGTTAAAGACATTTTCGATATTTTCGCTCGATAAATTAGCCAGTTCATAGAAACCCGATAAATCATCGATTTTCATTGTAAAAAATGTGATAAAAAAATAAAGTAAATAAATATTCTACAGAACAAGTAAATCAAAATCACATGCCAAAAAAAATTTTAATTCACTTAACCCCGAATTAAATGAAGTAAACTCACATACAAAAGTAACCAGTAAAAGGTTTATACAATATGTAAGAGATAATGAATCTAGAATTATTGATATAAATATAAAATTTTAATAGCCCAAGGAATTACTTTTAAATAATTCATCAAACCACTAATAAAAAAAATATTCAAATAATATATGAATTTGAAATTAATAATATTACATTTAACTCAAAACGTGTTAATAATGAAAGTAAGAAAGAGAAAAATGAAGAGATGAATAATATCACTGTGTAGAAATCATGGTAAGGTTAAAGGAACAAGTACAATGTAATTAATTAGGTTCGTCAGAATAATATAATAGATCAGGGTCACACTGGAATCGGTACATTTAGTTAATTCTTTAATCAGGAAAGAGATAAACACTAAATGGTTTAACTACTGAAAGGCACAAAATATTTTATAATAGTTTTCTTTTTATGTGGTTTGTTTTTATGCGATTTTGAAGTTATGTGAATATGTTTTTCAAAAAAATATCGAACTCTTCTTTTATTTTAAGTCTGTTTTAGATGTTTTTATGCGGTTTTTTGTGCCGTTGAACGTATCTACCGCATGAAAAAATGACCAAGTATATATTTTATTTCATTGACTTTTTAGAATAGAATAATTGTTTTAAATAATAAGATTAATTTGAGTTCTATTTTTTAATATTAAATATTAGTTTTATTAACATATTAAATGGAACTTGTTGTTTTTATTAAAATAAAATAAAAAATACAAAATTACATGTTTAACAATGAAAAATTAAAAAGGTAAATAAAATCTGCGTACATATATATAGCTATTTCATTTTAAATTGAGAATTTTTCATTTTGAAATGAGTTTTTTTCATTTTAAAATGAGATTTTTATTTTGATATGAGTTTTTTTACTTTTATTAACGATTTTTGATTTAAATTGGAGATTTTCGATTTTGATTTTCTATTAAGATTTGAAAATTTTGATTTAAATTCGGATTTTTCTGAAATCATTTTTTTCTGAAATCATAATTTTTCTGAAAGAAAATAACTATAGACGTACAGAGAATTCGTCAGTAATCATATTTATGGTAAGTCGTAATTATGATTGTATCTAAATTTATTCAAATCGATATCCTATTGAGATATCGATTTGGATTTTAAATATAAATATTTTTCATGGACATTTACCGTCAAATATATTTATATATGGGTTTCTCTGGGTTAACCGTCTGGTTGTGGCAGTTTTGAGTATAGCTTCCAGGACCCTAATGTTTCAGGACGACTGAAAGATGTAAAGAGATATCACAGTATTTTAAGTACGAGATAATAAAATTCAACCTAAATTAAAACTCTTACTTTGATATAATAAAATATTTATTAATGAGACACATCATCCATTGTCGGTAAAGTTCTAGAAATGATTGGCATCGGTTTGCCATAACACTTGCTTATAAAAGCAAATTTTTGTCTGTGATGTAGGGAAAAGATTGAATATGTGCTTTTACTTTGAACTACCGACTTCAATAGCCACATGTCTATTTAATATATTGGTGATAATATTTGTGAACTATGTCAGTTGGAAATGCAGGACCTTGGTCATTGTTATAATTCTTAAGTTGTTAAAAAAACTGTACTTGAAAATATAAAATCTAATATCATCTCTAACACTTAAAAAATTATTAATTGTCGTTATTTCCTAAGTCTCGAGAATTTATAGCACTTTAAAAGTTTTTTTAATTATTTCCCAAATTAGACCGACGGTAAGCCGGGCCAATTGGCTCCGACTCGCAAGGCCTAATTATGTTAATTTATCAATTACATTACTTCACGAACGGGTGAAAGAAGAAACTAATAAAAGCCAAAAACGCAATATATATATATCAAAAAAGGTTTTAAAAGCAAATTCAAAGAAAAATAATATTTTGTTTTCAAAATTTATTGTTAAAAAGTGCGAATTTAACTCTTTCCCCCATCAAAAAATATCTTTTACTACGAATTACAACCGCATTTTATCTCATAAAGCACATAAAATTGCTCTTTACGACACTTAAATCAATAATAATATTTATTTATAAAATCCACACGTTAGTCATTACAATTCTCAAAAACATAAATCCAATATTTATACAGATATGTTCAGTGTGTTTGGTTTTGACTATACAAAAAGCAAATAAAATAAAATTTTACTAATTACAATTTTTAAATTAAAAATAAAAACATTTTTTTCTTTAGATAATTTCAAATATTAAATTTGTTTTTCGAAAAAACGATCGAATTTTTGAAAAATGAGCTCAACTCACGGATAAGTCTGATGAGAATCAATCAATCAATTTCGAAAACAATTGCACAAAAACACACAAAAACAATTACAATACATACATGTAAATTGAAATGATTAATACATAGCATACACATACACTATCGTGAGTGTGTGCGTGTGTTATTATGACTCACTTGAATTTAATTGGTGAATTTATTTACATACCAACACGGTTGCGTTGTTTTAATTTGTACATAAATCATTTTACATAATCATACATGTAATATATTCGTTTCCCCAATGAATTAATAATAATAATAATAATTATTATAATTAATAATAGTAAATGTATTCCAAACTATGGAACTGCAACAATTTATGGAAGATATGGTACTGCTTGTTGGTGACGCTCCTCCAATTCTTCGTCACCTATAATTCCATCAGAAAATACATCATTTTCAAGAGCCAATATTACAATCCGCGATACGGCGGTCTGTGGAATTTCGGTCCGCTCCATTTGTACATCGCCTGTATTATTCTCTCGACGTCTTTGATTGGATTCTTCTTATACTTTTCTATTATCAATACGCGAAAGAATTCCAATTCGAATATCGCTCCGTTTGTCAATGGAGAGAGCGAGAATCTGAATGATTTCTACGGTCCAATAACACGACTGGTGGCGCGGTTGATGTACGAGCAGTTGCCGATGGCGCCAATGATTCATATGGTGATGGCAGTGTTGGCGATGATCCCTCTGCCGGTCGTCCAGATGGAGCAGATCAGGAACGAGGCCCTCTCTCTCGGTAGGTCATACTTTATTCGATAATGTTTATCACTTGACAATGAATTTATTAATATTTTATTTACAGAGTTGTTCATTAATTTATAAAACGATTTCTCTCTCTCTCTCTCTATATATATATATAACAATTTCATTAAATATAAAGATTTTATAATTATATAAAACGATTCCATCAAAATATAAAACGATTTGATGAATATATAAAGGCTTTCAATAATATAATA
Organism: Girardia tigrina; assembly: GCA_001938485.1. Lineage (NCBI taxonomy): Eukaryota > Metazoa > Platyhelminthes > Tricladida > Dugesiidae > Girardia > Girardia tigrina. The sequence continues at coordinate 5,412 of MQRK01221614.1, forward strand.
TAATAATTATAATAATATAAAACGATTTAAGGAATATATAACATAATTTCAATAATATATTACGATACCATTAATAAATAAAATGATTAAATGAATATATATATATATACACATATATTTCATTTCAAAGGATGAGTTTTCTGTTTTAAAGAAGGGTTTCGATTCCCACTATGTGCGGCAGTTTTGTGAATCATTAGTAATAAGACTCCGCAACCCATTAATAAACATTCAAAATGAAAAAAGTAAAGCCATTTCAAATCCTAAAATCTTTAATAAAAATTTCTAAAACATTTTACTATTATCATCTAATAAAATCTTAAACTAAATAAATAAATTTTCCCTTTTAAACTTATTTTATAACAAAGTAACATGATAACTAACAAATATAATTGTTAATGATGGAAAAAAATTTCCGAAACACGTACAAAAATCAATTTTTTTTAAAATTGCTTTAGCAAAATTATTTTTCAAAAATATAAAATTAGCGTTCTGAAGACTCAATAATATATATATATATATATATATATATATATGTATAGTCAGGTGCAAAAGTTTGTGAATTTTTGTTGGTAAATTGTCTTTTACACCCAACTGCAATTATATTGACAAAAGCACACCAAAATAATTTTTTACAGTAATAAAATAATTTTTCTGGTGAACTTTTTGAGTCCACACAGTTTCCACTGCTTTGATCATGTCCTGCAGGAAATTTGGGTGCACGGCAGCAACCTGTTTCTTCACCTGGGTCCAGGCATTCTCAATCGGATTGAGATCTGGTGAGTTGCCTGGTCAAGGACCAAGAATTTGGAAGCCTGACTGCGCTAACCACTCTCGAATAGCCTTGACATTGTGGCAAGGGGCTCCATCATGCTGAAAGAAGGTCATTCTGTGTAACTCGAGCAGTGTAAAAAGCAGTATAGAAACAAGCGTTCACAAACTTTTGCACCTGACTATATATATAATTTAAATTTAAATAAATTATTTTAAATATTTAATTAAAATATTCAACGATCCAATTATTATATAAAACAATTTCATTAAGATATAACGATTTTATAAAAAAATATATATAACGATTTCATTAACGTTTGCATAAAAATGGAAATTAAAATCGTTTCTAATAAAACTATTTACAAATTAATTAATAAAAATTTCAAAGATAAGAATGAGTGAAAGCATGACAAATTATCTAATGGAAATTCAAATATTGGATATAAGTTAAATATCCCTTATTCAGAGGGTCTTAAAATATTTAAATTTTCAATGTTTTAAATCAATCGATTTTTAAATCCTTATACCTCAAAATCCTATCCAAAACTTACGAAATCCAGAGTATTTTCAAGAATAAGTTTCCGATTCTTGAGTTTGTGGTCTAATTTAGTTTATCAATTTTCTTATAATTATGTGATTGAAAAATTGAGTACGCGGCTGCAGTCATAAGACTTAAAGATTGTTGGATTGAATAAGAGATTTTTGTGGTCGAATCTCACATTATCTGTTATTACATTTAATTAAATCTTTATTATCATTCATTAAAAAGAATATTACAATTATAAAGAAAAGAAAAATCATGAGTGCATTCAGATCTAATACCCTGATATGTAAAATGATACACCAGATCATATCTGGAGATAACTTCATCATTCAAAAAGAAGTTACAAATCTTCTGAGTGAATCGGACATCCATGTATTTGAAGATTCTTAAAATTTGGTTTGAAAAAGACTGAAATTTAAACCAAAGATCATTCTTCAGCCCTGCATTATTTAAAAATGGTAAGCCTCGAAATTAATAGAATTCATCAAAAAGAGATTGATATTTTGGGTAAAATCAGATTTAATATGTATATTATGAATATGAGCTGGTTAAACGTCATTTAGTTTAGTTTAGACCAGTAAATATTAACCAAATCACCTCGTTCGTTGAGCAAAAGTGCCCGGTTTTTACATAAATAAATTCACCGCATGCATCGGCCCGAAGGCGTCCTCTGCGCCGGTTCTGGTTTCCACAGGGGTTTTTTTGCTAGCGGCCTCCCCCCGCACCCATCCTGGTTTCAAAAGGCATAAAATGTTGTGAATTGTTTGATTGAGCACTTCGACAAAATTAGAGATGTTTTGTAGTCAGCGAGTCAGGCTAATCTTTATGTCATCTTATGATTAATACGGATGATGTGACATTTCCCCACATCAATCAGCAGAAATCTCTTATCCTATCCATAAAGTTGGAAGTCATATTGTTAGCCCCATATACTCAATCTTTGAATCCGTTTTAAAATGCTTTCTCCTTGATGAATTTGTCTTATGTAAATTTTTCGTTTAATGGTCTAAATAATTTTAATTAAAGGTGTTCACTTTTTATTTTTTTTCAAATAAATGATTTATTACATTTATTAAAATTTTTATATATTAACGAAATAATCTATATTATTTTATATATTATTATATTTATTTTCATTTTTTAATTTAATAAAACAATCTTATTGCTAATTTAAAATATAAAAAAATGCAAATAAAAGTTAAAAAACAATATTTATTTTTTTTAAATAAGTAACTACACAATAAGAATAAAAAGACAAACAAACAACATACTTACTTGAAGCTTTTCTATACACATTTCGAAGATTTTTTTTATTATTTTACTTTTACTTTCATTATTTCAGTTATTTTTATTAACAAATTTTTAACAATTTACCCAAACAAAACCCAAGAGGCGAGAGATTATTTGACGATTTTATAAGTATTCTTATTTAAACGTTCGTAGATTTTCCTGCTCGATTCTATACACCAGAGATTTCCAAACGTATTTTAGACGACAGACCTTTCAGTTGAAAAATGTGTAAGAAATGTTCGTAAATTTTCCGAACATCTTTTGTATCTTTCCGGAAAGCTGTCTATCGAATCTTCCGTTGTTTATCAGATTAAGAGAATTTTAAAAAACAAAATAGGAATACATTTTAAATGACTTGGAAATGGAATTTTCAAATATTTAGAACCAAAGTGTGGAAATCATTTCGTTTCATACGACTGTTGATTGAATTTTACAGGATTTTAGACTACTGATTTATCTTAAAAAACTAATTTTATTCATTTATTTATTACTTGAAATAAATTAGGTTGTCACGAAATAAATGTCGTTTTTATTATTAACTATAATTTCCAAAATAAAATATTTCATTCACAATCGATGGTTAATGCGAAAAATTCATTAAATTATTCAAAAATTAAACATTCAAAATTAAATGTAAATATATTGATTTATTGAAGTAATTATTTTTAATTGAAACAATACAGTCAAACCTGTTTTTATGAATTTTTTTGTGTTCCCTAGAAATGAATAATCGTCACTACAAAAAAGTCAAAAGAAAGACAATTACATTAGAAACTAAAAAAAATGCTTAACAAAAGGACCGTACAAAAACAGGTTTGACTGTATTACCTTCTTGAATTTGCAAAAATACCTGCATCATTTTACATAATTTTATTGAATTGAATAATTAATATTTTTTGGTTATTTTATTAAAAAATCCTTGAAAAATATAAATAAAATATCATATTAAAATAGCACAACGCTCTGATCATTGACACTTTGAACGCAAATGACGGATTTTAGTTCTCCTATAACCACATCTGAATGAGAGTCGGCATTAAATTTATCAATACGTTCAATAGTAGTGTTTTGAGAGATGACTTTTGATATTGATTTTTTTGCGAAAGTATTTCTTTGAGGTGAACAGCGTGTAACACAATGTTTAAACGTAGAGTTTTTTAGATTGCAAAACGTATTGATTTTTTTACTCGTTTTTACATAATCATTTTACATAATTTTATAAAATTCAATATTTAAAATTTTTTTGGTTATTTTATTAAAAAAATCATTGAAAAATATTTACAATATCAATATGAAGAAAAATTTGCGTGATTAAGAAGGAAATATGTTACTAATTATTTTTAAAAATATTAAAATTATCAAATAATGAAATCGCCTGCTTTGGGAATATGAACATTATGTGATACATTTATGTGTATAAAACTCATTATTTTTTGTTGTGAAAAAAATTATGAAATTACTTAATGGATCGACATTAAAATTCATTTACAAAATCAATAGTGACTCATAAATCAATTTTGTATCGATAAATGCGCTGGGAACAACTAAATCTCGTCAGTGATTACTTTTTAAAATTGAATTTTTACTATTTTCTTACGAGAAGTAAAATTCATTTTCTAATTTACTTCCTGTAATTTAAAAAAAATATTTAAAATTATTAAAGTTAAATATTATTTTTATTTGTTTGTTACAATATTTACAATATTAATAAATGGAAAATATTAATTCTTTTTCTGTTGTTAATCTATTGTTTAACGAAATTTTAATTTAACAGTGATTATTTGTTGTTATTTAATCCTTTTCCATTACATCATCGACAAATTATAGACTTCCTGTTGCGTTTGTTTTGGTGTTCTCTTTTCTGTTTATTTTATACACTTTTCCTCTTGGAATTCTTAGAAAAAAAGGTTCTTTTGTCTCATATATATATATATATATATATTTAAATACTACATGTAAAGTAATTAAAATATCAAAAATATTACATTATGACGGTTTTTAAAACTATAAAACTAATAAAGTATACATTAAAATGTGTAAACATAAAACATACGATATATTTTAATTCAGCAATTATCATTTAAACGATACTCGTTCTTGTGAGATTGTATGTGGTACACATGAATAAAGAATATACTCAATAGTAATGTTTGTTTGTATATATTCACTGTAAAATAAAAATAGAATTTACCAATATACACAAAAACGATAAAATTGACAAAATTATCATCATAAAAATTATAAAAATGATTTCAGAAAAATCCGAATTTAAATCAAAATTTTCAAATCTTAATAGAAAATCAAAATCGAAAATCTCCAATTTAAATCAAAAATCGTTAATAAAAGTAAAAAAACTCATATCAAAATAAAAATCTCATTTTAAAATGAAAAAAACTCATTTCAAAATGAAAAATTCTCAATTTAAAATGAAATAGCTATATATATGTACGCAGATTTTATTTACCTTTTTAATTTTTCATTGTTAAACATGTAATTTTGTATTTTTTATTTTATTTTAATAAAAACAACAAGTTCCATTTAATATGTTAATAAAACTAATATTTAATATTAAAAAATAGAACTCAAATTAATCTTATTATTTAAAACAATTATTCTATTCTAAAAAGTCAATGAAATAAAATATATACTTGGTCATTTTTTCATGCGGTAGATACGTTCAACGGCACAAAAAACCGCATAAAAACATCTAAAACAGACTTAAAATAAAAGAAGAGTTCGATATTTTTTTGAAAAACATATTCACATAACTTCAAAATCGCATAAAAACAAACCACATAAAAAGAAAACTATTATAAAATATTTTGTGCCTTTCAGTAGTTAAACCATTTAGTGTTTATCTCTTTCCTGATTAAAGAATTAACTAAATGTACCGATTCCAGTGTGACCCTGATCTATTATATTATTCTGACGAACCTAATTAATTACATTGTACTTGTTCCTTTAACCTTACCATGATTTCTACACAGTGATATTATTCATCTCTTCATTTTTCTCTTTCTTACTTTCATTGTTAACACTTTTTGAGTTAAATATAATATTATTAATTTCAAATTCATATATTATTTGAATATTTTTTTATTAGTGGTTTGATGAATTATTTAAAAGTAATTCCTTGGGCTATTAAAATTTTATATTTATATCAATAATTCTAGACTCCATTATCTCTTACATATCACTAACCTTATCTCTTTAGTATCAGAACAAGATTGTGTTCATTTAAATTCCAATTTAGTACTTCGTACGCTTGAACTCCATACTAGTTATTACATGAACCATACTAGTTACATGAACTCCTAGCATAGTTATTTACTTTTTGTAGAATACGTGTCTTAACTATACATTAGTTTATATTTAGCATCTTTTCAAAGCTTCACTTTGTCGATTTCCATCTTGTATTTTGTTCTGTACCTACTAATAATAAATGCACAAAGTATAAAATCTATGAACTAATCTTTAAAAAATATTAATTTTTAGTAATAAGTATTATAATATTATGCAAGTGTATTAGTGTATTTTTGTATCAAAATGTATTTTTTTCCATGATGTATTAGAACTTTTTGGCCAATCTAATAGTTAAACCATTAAGGATTGCTTTGAAATTTACCTCTAGTTACACTTCTTTACTGTCTTTTTAGATGAACTTTATCTTTACATTAACTCCGTATTTTTTAAATATTTTATTATCATATTCGGGGAATAATGAAATTTTCCATTTTCTTCGTTACGTTTTTTAAAATATAATTTTGTTCCTCAGATCAGTGAGACCATAAATATTATTAAAGCGTGAGAAATATGTCATTAGTTAATTACAAACAATAAAAGATATCCACTTTTTTAAATAATGTTTATAAATTAATCGGAAATATAAATATAAGAAATACAATTCAATAATAATACATAAAAGGAAAACAAGATTAAAGTAGGAAACCTTGCTAGGAATAAATTGAACATTATTATTTCTATTTCATTTTTTTCTTTTCTCCCATATCCTTAGAGTTAAATAAAAACGCGTTTCTGTCCTCCAGTTTTCCTAAAGTCACGAAACCTTGCACCATGTGACTCAAATTTATGGTTCACATTTGCGTTACAAAATCAAAATAATTTATTAATAATTTTAATATTTCTACTAAAACAAATTTTTACAAAAGAAAATCAATCAAAATTTATAATCGAGGGAAACAAAACGGAGAATTAAATAATTTAGATGAAGAAAAGAGAAAATCTCTGGACAAAATTAATGAGGTCCTTTAACTTGAAATTTTTATGTTATGGTCATTGTAATTTTATACAGAAAATAATTAATTACAAAGATTTACTGGTTTCATAAGGATATGAAGTCAAATTTTAAAATTATTTTTCATTAAAATTTAAGATACATGGTGACATGAAAAATTCCGTAGACTAATTAATATTATATGACTGAATTTTATTTTTCGAAAGAAGTACATTTACATAGGTAATTATTATGGCATTTGTTTTAACTTTTGACTATTTCTTCAGATATTTCACGATTATGTAATTTAACATGACATTTCTGACGTTGAAAAGGGCAGTGTAATTAAGTTTTTGCTTCTAAGGAAAATTGAACTTGGTGAAAAATGTTGTAACTAAGTGAGATATATGTTGAAGAGGCCATCTCTTCATCTACAATTTACAAATGAATAAAAGAATTTAAGTGTGGGAGAACAAAATTTCCCAATGAGAAAAAAAGGTGTGACACCACAAGAAATTAGTGCAAAAAATTGAAAAAACTGAAGAATATCGTCGGAAGTGAACGAGTAGCGACGAAGAAACAACCTATAAGTGCCTTAAACGTCAGTGGAACAGTGAAGTAAATGCTCCATTCCCTGGGAGCATTTCTTAGTTTTCAGTCACCTGAAGAAGCATCAAAAGTGACACAAAAGCTGTTTTCTTGAGGCCGTAGAAGAAGCCGCTTGCGACAGTCAGCTCGTGATGGATAGGGCTCTCGACATGCAAGTGATATGCTCATTCTTCAGTGAATAGCACACTGACTGGTAAAAAGTTCATTATCCGACCTTGTCAGACGGGGTAATGTGTGCGTTGAAAATTATGGAATCTACATTGAAAAGCAGCTTGTTTCCATTACTTCTAAAACATGCCTAAGAAATAGCTAGTTTATTTGTGGGGTAGTCTGCATATCCTTTGACATCACCAAATTGATTATTTGAAAAAATGGTTCTTTAATCTTTCCCCTGTTCTTATTTATTAGAATGTCAACAGAGATATATGACACAGAATGTCTTGAAAAAATTATAATTAAATAAATTGCATCCTTGTTATCTAACTAATTTATCAGTTTTTCGAAATAAAAGTTATAAAGAATCATGTTTAAATGAAAATTAATTTGCCTATGTAAAATTTATTCAATCTTATAAGTGTTAAGACGACAATAAGTTATGGAAGAATTTCAAGTTTAGAATTTAATATTTAATTTTATATTCCAGATTTGTATTTGATTCCAAGATTAGAGTTATAGTTACAACCTCATGAAAGACTGTCCATATTATATTCTATACAGGAGCAAAGATTTGTTTTGGTTCTATGAACCTTTAATCTATGTGCTATCCTAAGTACAACCAAAGATTCGATTTCTCTTTGACTCCAAAATTCTCAGTGGATATAAAATATATACTTTTAAATAAGTGCAATCTATAAAATGGATACGCTTTCATCTATAAACAACACTTTGTCTACTTTTATTTTTACAAGTACTTATTCTTATTAACAAATCAACAGATGCTACTTTCGGCTAGTGAATCACAATTTTCGCAACAAAATCTCAAAAAGTAAGATATGTCTTTTATCTTTAATGATCAAAGGTCTCATTCATTGGGAGGACATTTCTCACAGTAGTCATTAGTGAGCACTGATTAGCAAACAGTTCTGAATGGTGATCAGTAATCCATTCTCAACTGTTTTATGGAAGAGTTTCTTCCATTATTAATGACAGACATAACACTTTCATAAATTATTTTTTATTTGATTAGGTTAAATTAAACAGACAAAATGGTTTACAAACACTTATTTAGTCTACATTGCTCTTTGATTTTATTTTCTGTCTCCTATGTTTACCTTTTTCTAATGAGTTTTTATTCTTTTTGTTCGACGAGACAATAGTAGGATAAACGAATGTATTTTCAATAATAAAAATACTTTTGTAATAGATTTTTAAATATATTTATTAGTATAATTTTATAATCAAAGATTAAGTCTGAGATATTTATTGAGAGGAAAATGTATTTTGAGGTTTAGTTTATAATTTCAGAGTCTATAACAGTATAAGTCAGTTTTGTCCAAACTGAGTGTCGCGAAAGACTTTGAGAAGTCCAAGACATACTTTTAAAAAAATATTAAAAAACTCGGAACAAAAATTTTTTTTTGTAGTCCGTTACACAAAAACATTTTGACATTGTTATAAACCCTTTATTTTATATCAAAAGATTGAAAATTAAATAAGTTAAAATTAAATTATTTTGATTTTCCTTAAATTTTACCTTAGAGAATTAACATGTTATTCTTTATTTTATGATGTTTTCCATCTTTATTCAAAATTGTTTTTATTATAAATCAGTGTCGGACAACCTTTTTCGATTTGCGACGCACTGAGTTTAAAACTTTTTTTTCACAGCTCACCTGTGGGACTCACTTTAAATTTACTCGTAGGTAATTACAATACATTAATAAATACTATTAAAAAATTTTAATTGTCTAAATAATGTTTAATTAAAATTACCTTGAGTAAAAAGTGATTGAGAATCTTGCTAAGAATAAATAAGGAGTACAGGATTCTTGTTGCAAAACAAATTATTTTTCACTGTTTTTTAACCAACAGATTTTATTGTTTGCGAAACTTACTGTGTGTTTTACAACGATGCAAAAATATGACTAATATTGCTACAGCAATACTTCAATAAATTGTTCGATAACAAATTCAATAACTTTATCGATTTTAAATATTTTACAAAAATATTTGCGACACACCGGTTGCCAGACACTGTTATAATTAATACTACCATAAATATTATGTCGATTTAATTTTATAAAAAATGTTTAAAACGGATCGAATTTAACCTATCCAAGGCTTAATATTAATTTCAAGGGTTATTGTTTATAATAGAAAAGATAGTGTTTTACATGTAACTCCTTATGAACCTCTAGACCTATAAATAAATTGACGGAAGTCCTTTCTCAAACCAATTCTTAACCCGCTGTTACTTGAAATAATGTCTGTTGATATCTTGGAATAACTCAAATATCTCTGTTCCGTAATAAGTAAGAAAGAACAACATCGCTGATAATTCAATGGAAGCTATTCGCGATAAAGTTTACTTTGACATCATTAAAAGCATGTTGTGGCACTGTGGTATGTTTCAATGGGATTGAGTTCATGTGTACACCTGCAAATTTGTGGAACACTGGTCCAATTTAATGGGATTCCAATTGTCAAATAAACCGGATACTCTAGATCTGAATCTCATAGAGAACGCATGAAAAATTGTGAAGGTAAGATGTAATGATACCAAGAGTCTACAATACTTAATGTACTCCATCAAGCATGTTTGGTGTTTAGAGGTGTAAAATACTGTATTGTTCAATACCCACACGCAAATGTTAAGAACAAATGTCCAAATAGTCTACGAATGTCTCATAGTTGTGTTGATTGTAAATGACAGATTTGTAAAATTTTCAAAAACTTGTACTTTGCCTTAATCCTTTTGTCCACACCTGTATATTTAATAAGTTGTTTAAATCATGAGAATTTAAATACAACGAAGATTTAATAAAATTCATATTAGAATCACTGAAATCTTATCTATTAAAATATTTGTTTATATTATATAATAACTCCATAAAGTAGAAAAAAAGACTCAAAATGAAATCTTTCTAAGGTTTAATGTTAACCCTCATTGACTGTATGGACTCAGCTTTTATTTTTTCACTTTAATATTTTATAGAATATACAATATGAAATTATCTTTTCTAATGAAAATAAATATTTCTCCTAAAATATCAAATAAAATTTGTTTTATTTATAAGGATAACTCTAAGCGAATAACTTATACATTATCATAAATATCGTTCCGTTTGTCGTATACTAAATCATGTCATTTAACAAACAATTCCGTCAGGCCATCAAGATACATTTACTTGTATATGAACATTCATCATTTTTCGTAAATATTTAATCCTATTTTAAAGAAACAATTATGAATAAAAACCACTGTAATAAATGTAATATCTAAGACAAAAACGATTTATTTTATTTAAAACACAAGTATTAATCAAAGCAAAGGCAACCGTGACCGATTTCTATTAAATAATATCAAATATATTTTATCTGACTGACATTAGAAATTCCGTTTTAATCATACAATAGAAATGGTTTTGCTAAGTATTGGAATCTTTATTCGATGGGCGACTGACTGACGAGGGAGTAATTGCATTTTCTGCATCATTAAAACAAACCAATAAGACGACGGTGAGGGCCTGGACACACAGATGCGGGTCGATGAGTCAGTGCCACTGATTGAATGCCCGAGTTACAGAGGCGTTCTCACGAATACTGCACTGGAAAGTAGCTCTCGGTAATCACCGTAAGAAGTGTGTACGTGTGCGTGTGTGTATTTCAGACGAACAGATGCGATTGTTCATCGATTTACTCGTGCGCCGCTCGATGAGTCATCAGATTGAGACGGCCTGTTGAGGACGACGATCGACAAGTGGTATGTGTGCATGTGTGTACGCGCTCAGTATATCGGTTTCTCACGGCTCACAATGAGCTCGATCTCGACCAAAGGCATTTTACAATTACATTTTCTATGAATCACTCATCGATGATTTAATAATAAAAATAATTATAATCATAATAATAATTACTATTGAATCACGGACCAGCCAATCAAGGAATCCGTGAACACTAATCGTTCATTAATCAACTTTGTCTATTGACGATTGTCATTTTTGAATCATATTTTGAAACTTGAATCTCAATTTTGTAAATTCTTTGTTTGGTTGAATGAGTTCAGTCAAACGATGCGCATTAATTCCGGTCGCTCTAAACTCTGCTTGAAGTTGACAAAAATGTACAGAAAAATGAACTTTAAAATTCGTTGAAATTTCATTATTGCTAAAATTATTTACTAGTAACAATTTTTAAAAATTATATTATTTTAATTTTTTAAATTAATAAATATTAACATTGAACGTGAAGTATTTAATTTATCATTTTCTTGTTTATAAAATTGTACTGTTGAGGTCAACAAGATTACCACTATAACATTTATTCAAACTGGAATGAGAACTGTGTTCACAACCCTTAATGGCACTGTTGTTGGTCACCGGTTATTCAAACAAGTTATTTTTAAAATTATTGTTTTTATTATTAAACTTTTTAAAACTAATTTAAAATCTATAAATTAAAAAACGCTATATGAAAATAAATAAAATAAAATTTAATTAGAAAATATAATAAAATTTTCAAATGAAATTTTTTTTATTTTTAAAAATAACTTCCCGCTTTTTTAAAATTTATGAGTAATTTAAAATCTATTTTATTCATTCTTCATTTAATTATTATTCTAAAATTCAATTTAATTTAAACGTACAACTCTAACTTTATAACTTAATTTTCACAATATAAAATATTGTTTGGAGGATACATCTATTTACCATCAGACAGAACAGATAATATTTAATTTAATCGAGTTCTTTAAATATATATATTTAAATATATATATATATATATATATATAAGTAGTGAGCCTAACATAGAAATAATATTCTGATTCCAATGATTTTTTTTTCATTACAAGCAAGTTATTAAGGAAATATTTGTGATATTTTTTTTAATCTATTATTTGTGTTTAGGTTAGAGAGCGCATAAATTCATAAATGTCATTCGAAAACGTTCAATATCGAAGCGTTATTCGTTTCTTGTTAATGAAAGTGAAAGGCCGGGAAGAAATATTCGTGGAGCTTAGTTCTGTTTATGGCGAAGAGAGTCCATCCATATCTATTGTCAAACGATAGTTCAACCATTTTCGAGATGGTCGAACGTCTGTTTTTGATGAAGAAAAGTCAGGTAGGCCACGTGAAATTGGCGAAGAAATAGCGAAAAAACTCAAGAAAATCGTGCAGTGTGAGCGACGAATCACCACCAGAGAATTGACAATGCAATTAAATGTCAACACAGGTACCATACAATCACTGCTTGCGGAAACTGGAATTAGAACATTGTGTTCACGCTTCGTGCCACGGTTTTTAACAGCAGACATGAAGGATCGGCAATTGATGTGCTACCAGGAAAACTTAAACCTCTATGAACGTATTGGAGAGCGCTTCTTACAGAATATTATGACAAAGATGAAACACAACTTGCCCTTTATGTCCCAGAATCAAGACGTAGGTCTCAAGAGTGGAAGCTGCCAGGGGAAGGGTCTTCGAAGAAGATGCGATCTTCAACCTCTCACAAAAAAGCTCTCATGCTCACCACTTTTTGGGATGCAAATGGAATGATCCTTGCTGATTTTGCGGAAGCTGGTGTTCGTATCAACAGTGAATACTACTCCCGGCTCGTGCTACAGACCAGAAAGCTGATAAGGAAGAACAGAGTTTGTGAGTTATATTATTTGCACGACAATGCACCCATCCACACAAGTGGACTGTCAATGTCATCAATTGAGGGTTGTGGCCTCAACCTGCGCTCATACCCTTCATACAGTCCGGATCTGGTGCCATCCGATTCTCATGTCTTCAACCACCTCAAGCGAGCTCTCAGGGGTCAACATTTTGCTACGAAAGAAGACTTGAAGGATGCAGTCTCAAATTTCTTGGCTCAACAGTTACCGAAATTCTTCGAAAAAGCCTTTCTGGACCTTGTTGTGCACTGGAAAAAATGTGTTGATGTGAATGGAGATTTCTTTGAGAAATGATACCTTTATAACTTGCTTGTTATGAAAAATAAATTTCATTGGAATCGGATTAATATTTTTATGTTAGGCTCACTACTTATTGAGCGCACCACGTATATATATATATATATACAATGAATATTTGTTAAAGCATATTTAAAAAATGATGGTTATACATGTTTCTATCATAATATTTGATCATCTTAAGAATCTTAATATCTTGATATTTCAAGAGTATATAACGAAAAACCATTTAAGTATCCTTTATTTTGGTTGAATTTTATTTAATAGTAATTACTATTTTATTTATTTATTTTTCTTTAATAGTGTTGATGATCGCTTCAGATGATTCAAAGATAGAACGTTATCGATTTCAAAAGACTAGTTTTCTATTCTTAAGATGAGTTTCGATTCACCTTATGAAAGGTTGAATTATGGATTAATGCTGATCAAACACTGTAACCCATTTATTGAGATTCAAAATGGGAAAAGTAAAGCAGTCTCAATATTAAATATCTTCAATTAATTTCTAATATAAGGTTAATATAAATAAATAATAATTATTATTCAATAAAATTCAACAAAATAAAAGATATATCAAATTATTTTCCATGCACTCTTAGAAAATTTAAACATTAAATTGTTGAAAATTGATAAAAAGTGATCAAAACAACCGAAAATGTTTAATAGTCTACGTAAATATATTCTGAAATTTGGTTTAAAATAACAGTGTTATTTAAATTAAATTTTACAAGCCGAAGTTGGGAATTTTCCAGAAAAATGTTTGGAAGGGTTTTCAATTAATTAATAAAGTTGACCTTCAATAAATATTGGATACATAGATATGTAAATAAATTTAAACAAATATCGAAAACTTCTAAGATTTTTTTCTGTTTAAGCAGGAAATAAATTCAAAAATAAATTTTATTAATCAGGAAACTATTTTTTATCAAGTTATACATCCTTTTCTGCTTAATAAATTTAACCTAAACATTATAGATAATATAAAAACTACTAGGTTTAAGAAGTCCAAAATGACCAAAAAATACAGTATAATAATTTAATAGAATATTGTTGGACATTTCTGTACCAATTTTCCTAAAGTTTGCCAGTGTTTGAAAACGGGCATTTGAAAATATAAAATGATAACATTTGAAAACTAAAGATTTAAAAAATTAATTATGTAAATATTATTTATATTTTAATTGAAGCCAAAAGTTATGTTAGTTTAAAAAAACAAGTATTTTCATATAAAATTTTTTTTAAAAACAGTGCCTTTATTTTCCATTGTGTTTGCAAATGATTTTGGTGTATACAGACCACTTATATGAATAATTTTTTATTTTATTTTTGATTTTTTGATTTTTATTTCACTGAATTTTAATTAATTTCACTTTTGAATAATTATTTTGTGCACTTTCCTTCGATTTGTAAAATTCGTGCATCATCGTGTTTTGTATCAAGATAACAAGAAAGAAAGATCATTTGTTTCCAAAGGGAGATGAAGGCAAGGAAGAATTTATATTAAATTCCTGTAATGATAAGCTCATAAATGATTTTTTAGATAAATTAAATACAAAATTTAAATTTCGAAGTTTTCCTTTCTACCCTTTTTAAATTCTACCCAGTAGAAGTTTTAAAATTTGCCCCCTTAGAAAAATTCTACCTAAAAAGTTTTTATTTTGCCCC
>MQRK01221614.1:20668-35843 GCA_001938485.1 Girardia tigrina
AAATCTTGTCGGCGCCTATGTAGAAAGTAATGAAATTTTGTTAATGAGTATTTTTGTTTTCATATTTATAAATATAATTAATAACAATTAAGAGTTACTTCGTTAATTTTTTATTAGCGCCATTTGATTTATATGTACATATAAACCTTTGGTTTTATTGTGATTTTCGTAGATATCAGTCGATATTAGTTTTTTACGAATTATTAGAGATAAAAATGTTTCATCGATAAAAAATTTAAAAGTTTTATAATAAGTTGTAAGAGTTTCTTTTCTCTTATAAAAATCAAAACCCGATTTAAATTGGTTTTAAATAAAAGGAAAACTTGAAAATTGTTTTCTTATTAAGTTGGTTTTAGGCTAAAACCTAATTTTAACAAGATAAATTTAATTTAGGTTTTCTTTATTTTGTTGAAAAGGCTTTATATTATTTAGAGATTAAATATCTTTTTGGATCTTAGCCATTGGGCCGTGGCTGCACCCAAGTATACACAAGCCTTTCGTTGCTTGGCTTTTGCATATTTTTGAGTGTATCAGTACGCAAGTAACCTGGTGGCGCCTATATCCTCTAACAGGAGAAATTATATATTTACCCAAAATAAAAATATTAAAAATAAAAATTTAAAAATTTTTTTAAGGAAATTAATCTGAAATATGGAAACTTCTGCTTTGTTAGCAATTAAATATTTCATTAATTTTTTCTTTTGCCTCCAATATTTCCAAACTCATTATTAAATATTATTTATTCACCATTAAATAGCCTAACTAAATTAGAAATGAATATAATAATATAATTCTCCAGGAGCCTAATAAATTCAATCAAAGTGTACAAAATGAAGGTTGTTCACATTGACTAATTCCATTTTATATGAAAATAATTGTATAGAAATGTGATATTGTAGAAATATAAAAATTTTAATTAAAGATTTTAAGATTTCAAACGTCTTTTACTTTGTCCATTTTGAATGTTTATTAATGAGTTGTAGTATCTTATCAATACTTATTTACGGAGTTGCAGCTCAGATTGAGAATTAAAGCACTTCTGTAAAACAGAAAACTTATCTTTTGAAACAGAACATATTCTATTTTTACAATGTAACCAACGATCAGTTTGATTGTGAATGTTCACAAATACATGTTTGAGATGACTCGTACATTTTTATGGCCTGTTTTATGTATTTTAGTTAACCCTGACATGTCAGTATTTTCTCAATTTTCTTTTTTAATACTCATATTCTTAAGAAGACGAATATTAGGATATTCTTCAAATCTGTGTAATTCTTGATTGGTAATGTTTTACTATTTTCCTTAATATTTAATTTAGTGAATTTATCTGTACCTGTTTTTTGTATTCATTTTATTTATGTAGTTTGATTTTTTAAGTATTACAAGACCGTTATCTTTATCAAAATTTGTAACCACCATGTCCTTTTCCCTTAATTTTTTAATATATATTCTTCATCTTTTCTACATTATCTTATTATATTTAATATAAATATTTTTAGCTTTCTTTAATGCAAATTACATGTCTTTTTTGTACATATCCTACAATCCTTTAAATGTCAGACTTTTCTGTGTTTGATTCTGTAGAGTCCAGAGCATTCTTCTTTTTTTCCTCTTTTTGTGTAATTTTAATTTTGCCATTATTATCGCTAAGTATTTTTTGTCTAATATAGTTTATAAAAAATATTCGAATTTAGATTTTAATTTCCATGTATTTGACGAAGATCTTATTCCAAATTTTAAAAATTTTGTACTCTTATTTCTTTAATTCCTAATTAAACGACTTAATAAGGGAGTAGAAATTTTTTTTACAGATAATCATCGTAAATTACCTAATATTTTACATTTTGTTTATTTTATTTCTTAAGTAATATCCTTAAATTCTCTTACTAAAAAACTTTAAAAAGCATTCAACCAAAATTCCCCTACCATACTAAAGAAATTTTTGTCTGTAATTGTTACATTATGGAGTAAATTTTCAAGATTTTTTTGTTGTAAAATGATTTGAAACGAAAATATTCGACATAAAAAATACACGAGTATATTTTGCTTATTAAAACAACATCAAAAGATTAAATTTGAACATTTCGGATCCATTATTGTAATATGTTTAGTATAATAAAGATAATATAAATATTATATAATTACTTATCCTCACAATAGTAAACAAATATAATGAATAATATTGAAATATTTTGAAAGCTAAAGAAAATCCACGATTTTGAGGTGACTTTTGTAATAGATTTTGTAATTGGCCATCAATACAATAACTGATAATATCTTTTTAACAATTGTTTCGATTTTTCAATTATTTTTTTGCTATTAAATCTTTAAAGAGCCTTTGAGATAATACTTCAAGTTGTGTTAAAGGAACTTATTATAATAAGTGTCAGAAGCATTTCCGTAATGTCAATGATTTTATATTATTCTCCAGATTTGATGTCTTAGCAGCCTATTAGCTTTGCATAATGAAGAAAAATATAAAGACAACATATACCTTTGCGAATTTCTACAAAACATCAAGTGCATATCATATGAAAATAATATTAACAACAATAATAATAATACTAATAATAAAAAAAGATAATAATATTAAAATAATTTATAATCCGACGATTCACTTCAATAAAATTATTTTCTCTTTTCAAATAACATTTTTCTGAGTTCACTTTCCCTAATGAATTTTGAGCCTATTAAACAATATAATCTTCGCTTACATTAAAGAACTTTTATCTGTGGGAAAATATTTCTTGTTGATTGTGAAAAAAAGTCTTTATCTGATAAAGATGTATAAAATATATATAATTTAAATTTTATTAATTAAAATGAAGATTTTTTATTTTCACAAATCTTTTTCCGTTTAATTGAAATTGTTACTTAATCAGTATATGAAAGTGAATAATTATATATAATATTTATTAACATAGTGCTAATACCTCATTAGTATCCAATATTCTGTCAATATTTTCCTAGTGGATCTTTCTTTTTAATAATAACTGATAATTATTTGTTGGAATTTTAAAACTGATTAAATTACATTGTAATTAACCATAAAAATTGTTTACGACTTGGCAATCTATCATTAATAATATTCCTATTTTATTGAATAAATAAAACAACAACATTTATAATAATATTATTTTGTTTTTTATCTATTAGATATAAAATATAGATAAACAGATAGACTCTGTCCGTACATTACGTTAGGGTTGAATGTGATTGCAGTTACAATTCATAAATTAACGAATGTCAATTTTATCCGGAAAGTGACACATCCAGAGGATGTAACTAGAGGGTGTTGCTGATGGCGCTCCGGCGGGCAGCCCAAATGACATTGTAACAACCCTAGTCCGAGATAACACATGTTAACTTCACACCGAAATATTTTCCCATAAAATGACAGTGGTTGTAACATTCTTCAGATTTTGGAAAATGTTCAATCAAAACCAAATATAAATTTCAGTTGTATTTTTGTCAATTGACAGTCGTAAATTATCATTGTAAAGACAGTCTCACTTGAACAGAGATCAATGTCCATTATTGTATCATTGACGTACAATTGGATTGACTTCAATAAAATTGTTACATTATTTAATCAAAGATTTCGGGTGTTGTTTTCGGTGTCAAACGCTTATTGTGTCTTACTATGATCTATTAGGTGTACAACTAATTAATTTCGTATTTTTTTTCACTTTTATACTTAAATAAATGGTTTTTTTAACAAAAAAATACGAAATTAATTAGTTGTACACCGAATATTTTGCGTTACTTGTGCTTATGATATTCATGATTATTCTACTGATAATTTCTCTTGGGCATCAATTTTCCTTTCTTATCTTATGTAATTACATTCGACTAAACTTTTAAAATGTTTTATCATTTTCCTTAACCTTAGATCCCTAAACTTAAGTCAGAATTACTTTGCTACAAATCATTTACATAGGTACTAACATGGTGCTTCTTATTAGCTGTACAAATTTCGTAAAAATGGATTGAAGAGCGGACTGTAGTTTACCGTGACCAATGTACTACTTTGGAATGTCTCAAATTTAAAATTCTTAGAGAAATAAAAATTAATATAACCTCGTTGATATTGTGTCGTCTATTGCATCACAGAAAAATAAAACCTGGCAAAGGGTGGATGAGCCCTTGGAGCCAACGGCAATCCATAACTGAAGAGGAGATAGACACCACCAGATTACTTGCCTACTGATACACTCAAAATATGCGACAACAAAGCTAAAAAAGACTTAAGCATAATTGGGTGCACCCACGGCCCAATGGCCGCGGTTCATAAAAAAATTACATCATATTAATTTATATAATAATATAAAAACATTATTTCTTATGTAACAAACAAACGTTTTTTCATCGAAACACAATAAAACTATTGAATGATTTTATATGTTCCTTTTATACTAAATTATGGTTTCATGGATTTATCCTCATCCTCTTTAAACATTAAAAAACAACATTAAAAATTTTAAAGTAAAGGCAATATTTTTAAAAATAAGACTTGAGAATACATTTATTTACTTTATAAACATTAAGGGAAAATACAGAATTGTGTCAAAAGTCAATCTAACGTTTAAAAATATAATGCAATGGATATTATTTTGCTTTGAATTTTTATTAATTAAGTGATGAGAAAATGTATTGAAATGAAGAATGTCTTGAGAGTGTTCATAAATTTAGTGACTCTTGTCAGACAAATGTCCCCATGAGAGCTGATTGTCTGCCTAGTTGATGGGGTCCTTGAAGATTCATGTTGAGTTGATGTTTTAATTGCTCTTTCTAAGTTAAGTGCAATTTCAGTTCATTCGTTTCTTTTGCTGTTCCATTTAAGATCACATTGTTTGCTTTTGAGAATGAAAGTCATTCTGAATCTAGAGTTCTTAAAAATTTTAAACTTCGCAAATAAATAATATTACATATATATATATATATATATATATGTGTGTGTGTGTATGTGTGTATATAGATATTTTTTGCTTTCTAGATAAATATTATTTTAATTGAAAACAATAGAAAACTATTTAATTAATACTATTAATTTATCTCTTAAATTTCAATAAACGGGTTAAAAAATCTAAAGAATGTTGTAGCGCACTAATCAGTTTCGAAGGAAAAATATGTTCACATCTATTAACAACATCAATATGAGGTTTACAACATTTATTAATATTACAAGCGCATTCACTATTCGACATCTCTCTTGATCAATATTTTTTTGCCTTCAAACTAATTAAATTCAATAAATGAAAATCTGTTAATAGCAATTATTAATTATAAAGAATCTAATTGGTTAAAATTAAATCTAAACATTTTTTTAAAAAAGTAGAACATATTAAATTAATATATTAAAATTTTTAAATACATTAAAAATAAATAATACATGCAATAATTATTTAAAAATCTTTTTACTTTAAAATTAAATTAAATTATTTTTAATTAGTATGAATCAAAGAAAATATCAATCATCTATCTGTGCAGGAGAGGCACAATCCGAATCAATATTCTACATGCATAATATCAACACATAATTCAAAACATTCCTCACAATATCAATTGTCATATATTATATTTTTATTATTAGGTTGTCAGCATGAACTATGTAGGCATGATCACAATAAATTCAAATAGTTATAATTTGACAATGATTTAACTTTTTTTCGCTCATTTTTTGTTTGATTGCTACATATCTTGGCATTTGAACACTACAATGAAAATTAATTACAATTATTGATAACGTTTTGTAATAATCAGTATTTTTAAAAATGGAAAGGCAGAAATTTAAACTATTTTAAAGTACAAGTTCCTGCATGGAATCTCTGCATCAGAAACCACGTGAAACATTATTCGGAAACATTATTCGTGGAACATTACTCGGATACAATACTACTACATAGCAGACAATGTCAAATTGGTTCAGGAAATTTATGAAAGGTAATTGTAACTTCAAAAAGGGGTATCGGGTAGATGATAAAGAACTGAAGGTGTCCATGGAGTCGGATTCATCACAAAGTGCTCAAGATTTGTTGCTAACGTTTTTTGTTACAAAGCAAACAATATTGCATCACTTGGTCAAATTGGAAAAGTGAAAAGTTGAAAAATTATATTCCACATGAGTTGAATGAGATGCAGAAACAAAAGCGTTAGATACTTGCTAGAGGATACTTTCTCCTCATAAATGTGATCAATTTTTGAATCAAAATGTCCCTTTAATGAACAAGCGATCCAATATGATAAATACAAACGTTCAGCAAGCTGAGTTAACAAGAATGAAGCACTAAAACATAGTCGAAAGCACAACATTTATCAAAAGAAATTGATGGTGAATTTTTGATGGTCTGCCAGAGTTGTAATCAATTATGACTTCGTAAACCTGGTTTGTCGATCACAGCACGTGTCTTCTGCAGCCAATCGGAAGATATAATGCGAAAACTCAAAGAAAATCAACCGCGTTTGGTAAACAGGTTGACTCTTACTCCATGAGAATTGAAAATGACATACTGCACTTAGGACAGTGACAAAACTACAGGAATTTGAGTTTCAACTTCTGTGTTATCCTCCATACTCACTAGACATAGCCCAACTGACTTCTATTTATTCCTCAATTTGAAAGATTTTTTGATAGAAAAAAATTCAATTTCGAAGATTCCGTAAAAATGGCTTTCTAAGAATTTGTAAGTACTGGCCTATCAAATGTTTATTCAAATGGCCTACACAAGCTGACGCTCAAATGGTAAAAGTGTGTCGATAATATGGGTGCATACTTTGATGAATGACATATATATATGTATTTGTATTCGTAAATTATCAATAAACTTTGATTTGAGTTCTAAAAATTTTATACTTGACAATCTAATATAATATTTTACTTCAATTATTCAAGTTTTCATCCTCATTTGATGACCCTTATTAATCGGTTGATTACAGAATTAGTATGACTGTTACAAAATAATTAAGAATTATAATTTGAATAAATAAATCTATATGAAAATCTAATTTTAATATAAAATGAGAATGAACGTGGATTTAAAACCAGAAATTGAAAAAAGCTTCAACACATAGCGAAACAATTCTCAAATCTAGTCCTCGTTCGAGATTGGAATTAAACAAATATCACTTCAAACTAAACCGAAAATTTTAATAAGAACCCCGAATATAAGATACAATAAAGAATAAGATATAAAGAATAAAAATTATACAAATTACGAAACAAGAAGAATAGGAATATTTTCCTGTTCAAAACAAATACACTCCAGGCGATAACCATTCCACCAGCCTCGGTTTACCCTAGTCTGATAAGCAAGTTACGGCATAGAAGATATAAACGTTATTAAAATAATTGCATTTGAGTTACATTCTTCTTCAGACTCAAATATTCAATCTAGTGATCAAACATTTTCTTCTTTTTAACTGCTGAAAAAGTTATAGTCAATATAAAATTATTTCAAATAATATTCTTTATTTTTATTTATTTGATACTTTCATCTAAAGAAATTCATAGATCAAAAAAGGCGGATGAACCTCTTAGTCTTCTTATTTGATTATAAAATATTCTACATATAGCGCTTCCACACAATTACAATGGCAAGTAAAATATTAATCGACACAATAATCTCCCAAACGAAAAATAATTATTCCAGATATTGTACGGGGTCCTTTCGTACCAGTTAGAAAATCATTCTTAATGACATTCAATTGACTTGGCTATGAATCAGCAGTAATCCTTTTGTAAAAGGACGATTCGTGTGTAGAACTAGGATCTATACTCCAACAAACAGTGCTCAATCCGAGTCTTTAAAGGACAATACTGTGCAGTTTTAGTATCAAATGTCCGGGTTCTTAAGTAAGTAGGAAAATAATCACGGAAGTTACGCTTTTAAAATCAATAAATTAAAAAACTTATTAGGTGTAAGAAGCAAAAAGTGACAGAAACTTCCGTTTAGATTATTATTTTCGGTTTTATACTCTCATTTGAATAATTTCTAATAATAATAATAATTATTATTATTATTATATAATTATTTATATTAATGTAATTTTTAGAAACTAACTTGCATACATTTGTAAATCAGGAAGAAATATAAGCAATAATAAATTAACTGTACTCAAGATTTACGGAGATAGGTATGAGAATTTGTTAAGGATGCGACCCTTGTACAAGTCACTTTAACCCTCATGATGATCCACTAGTGGATGATTGGTTGTTCTGAAATTTATGACTCGAGCTCGTTAATCAATAAACACATTTTTGTATTTAGTAAATCTATTGACGTTTATTCATAAACGAAAACAAAATTTGGCACCGTTCTTAAACAATCATTTAGATCTCAATGAATCATGTCTCAATGAAACACTACTTTTACTTTGAACAAACTCTAAGAATAGTTTTTGGTAATCGTATACGAGAAATATAAAACTAAAGATAATCATTAAAGAGAGATTTGGGGGTAAAACTTTATTGTCTCAAAGAAAGAAGAGTTTATTAAGTATCAATATTTATTTTAATATTATTAAATCATAGGTGTTCCTTTGAATATGGGATCGTATCTGATGCAATATCTGTTTCAGCTATTTCTGTATTATTTTTCTTTTAAGGATGTATTAATTGAATATCTCTGTTTCGCGTCCAAAATACAGTCTCTTCATGGCCAAATTGGCTTAATTCTGGGTACCAAAGGTCTCTTAGAATCGAAGAGATATTAATACAGATAATTTAAATAATAAATAATCATAATTTTTAATACATTCTTTAACTTAAGCATCCATATATAATGATATTTTGATTGTAAATATTTTCTATATATATTTTTATGGTTTTAGGAAATTGTAATTATTATTTTTAATTGTATCAGTCAGTGTTACTAATTAGTAAAATACTTCATTTATTAACAAAAAGCTATAAAATAATTCTACAAGACTTTATTCTCCTTATTCTTGAAAGCCAAGAGTACCATTATAAGAGGCTTGATCATTTCAGTTATTTTGTCGGTTTGATACATAACATTTATCAATGGCGTATATGGGAGACTCGGCTAATTTCGTGATATTAAGAGATAATTTTGATTTTTTCATATATTCATCCATGTTAGCACACACATTGTGAAACCATCCTTTGCAAATATTACATTGTATCCACTCCTCTCCAGATAGATCATCTTCAAATCTACCATTACACACTTTGCAATTTCGTTACATTTTGCATTAGTTTTACTTAAGCTATCACGAATTTAGCCGTGTCACGGAGAAAGCCGAGTCTCCCCTATATATATATATATATATATATATCAATTAATTTAAAGATCAAAAGTATTGTAGTATAAAAATACGTAAAGGTATTGGTGTGAAAATGCATGGATAAATAGGAAATACGTGTAACCCATTTACGTGAACAAAAGTATTATATATTAAGTCATGTAGATGAAGGAATTTAGTTAAAGGTATCTTTTGATTGCATCTTGTGTAAGAATTTATGAAAAATAGGAATATGGCTGCTTTCGTTTTCTGAAGTTTGAAAATATAATTGCAATTATTAAAATGAGATTGTAACTAAAATCGACCGGATAAAAAACACAAACTATTCTTTTACCACTACTCCATCGTCAATATGATGATTTAATTTCTATTAATACAATTACAACAGTTATATGATAAAGAATATTAATCAAACCACTGATATAACAAGAGTTACATCTACTAAGGTTGCTATAATATCTTGTTTATTTTATTATTAATGATGTAACGATGATTTGTTGATATAAACTATTATGTCACCTGAGGTCGGACACACAGAATGAGATTAACCCTGTAACTTGAAAATCTAAAGATGAGAAGAGACAGCTACCGGACACTGAAAGGTTCTCATTTACAAAGACTACAAGACTCAGCTAAAGGAACCTATAATCAAATATAGACCTTTGCTTCCCCTGGTCAGATAATGCTAAACTAAATAAATAATGAATTTATTTCACGTTCTTATTGGAGAAATCGGTAAGAGGCTTTTAAATTATGGATAAAGGGTCATTTTTCTAGAGCATTTTTTGCTTAAACACAAATTTTCAGGAGACAAAAAAAGTCAAAAAGTCAATTTTAATTACTTTTTACAGATCTGTACCCGGTAAATATATATGTTATGTAATGGAAGTGTTTAATAAATTAAAACAAAAAAATAAATAAAACAAAAGATTGTTCGAAAATGGTTTAAGAATGTCGTGATTGAAGCGTGTCCACTTTGATCGCAGATTGTACGTCCCTATTAGTGTATATTGTTTTCCAAAATAAATTTATATTGAATATTTAGATATAATAATGTTTGATTTTTAATTAATTTATTTTTAACTAATTCAGATTCCATTTGGATGGTAAATTTCGATTTTTTCTCTGATAATTTTCGATGGTTGACTATGGAACCGATCCCAAACGCCAAGACTCTGAAAAGCATGCACTATGTCACAGAGTCCAGTTCGCTGAGTGTAGAATTCATCAACTTCATTATTGCTGCTTTAATATTCCTGATCAGATTGCCCGGAGTGTTGTGGTATTCCAATAAATGGTTCTCGGTTCTGTATTCAATCATCATATTCACAAGCTGTCTCTCCTGGTTGATCATTTACGAGGCCGGCTCGATTTTCATTAAATTATCGGGAAATACTCTTTTGATAGGCTTCAAGAAACAAATAGTTGACCAGATTCAATATTCAACAATGCTTAGTTTCATTAGTATACATTTCCTTCTAATGTTAGTTGGGTTTATTGCCATTTTTGATTACGGCCAGATCCAGTCAGCCATATGCTGGTTGCGGGGCTTCAAGACATTCGGTTGCTTTAATCAGACCACTTGGAAAAAGAATTGTTGGATCTTTTCTGTCATAACCATTGGTTTTATCCTACTTTTGTTCACTTTAATCTTTGATTCGTTTATGTTTGCCGCGTTCTTCAATTGTTTTCAAGAATTCAATGCCACGATATTTCTAGTTGCCATTATTTTTGGCGTGATTAACTTGGTCATGCAGTTTTTGGTTTGGTTTACGTTTTCAATTAAAAATAGATGGACGTTCCATCTCGATTTACCTGGTTTCGTCCCTAATGCAAATAGAATCAACGATAAAACTAATAAATATGCCAATTCACCAGACACTATTTACGGTTGTTTTCATAATAATATTACACTCAGTACGTCGTCATCTCACTCTTCTGGTAGAGGGACAACTCGTACCATGGAAGGTTCTAGTGGGGATAGTGTATGCTTTGGAAATAACTTTCAAAACTATGTCTTTTCAGCAAATACTGCAGCTCAAATTCCAACAATTTCTGAGGATTACGATGAAAATGTCACTAATACCAGTAAATCCTCATCCATTAACATGAAAGACACTCGTAACTCTGGAGCAAATGACCAGGATTTACTTTTTCGAACTCCAACGTCTGTATCAGACAATGGATTAAATAAAATGAATGAGAACTTAATTTCCGAGACCTATCGAAGTCTTCAAATGATAAACGGTAGGAAGTCTGGAAAACTAGTCACATTCCACGATACTGGAGAAGAGAAAATACCATTTTTCAATACATATGAAAAAAGATTTTCAAATAGTAATATGGAGCAATTGAATTATCTGAAAGTTCCTGATATATTAAATCTAAATCGGCCAACTTTATCAGGGTCTCAGTCGGAGTCCAGTTTAGATCAAATTAGCAGTTCCATATCCTCGAAAGCGGCCATAGAAGCGACCGAGACCGGAATGTGCAGTGAGGTGTAGAACGAAAGAAAATTTGTTGTCACTGTACATATTAATCATTATTATTATTATTATTATTTGAATCGTTGTGTAAAAGTATGTTGTTAATAAAGTTTAAATATTAATCTGTTTTCATTTTACTAAGAGTGTCATAAAAATTGCATTAATTGAACGAAAAAAACATGAATTACTGAAAGTATGTACCCAAGATTGATCGATTGATGGGACCCTGGCGCAAAGGCAGGACTTTGATACCATTCACGATTCAAATGTCAATTTATACAACCTAGAATGATATTTGAAAGTAATCAAATATAACCAACATTCTTGTGGCTCCTGTCATTCAATACATGTTACGAAGAACAGTTCCTCTACGAACATTGTGAGTTTTTATACCGATTAATTTTGAGGCAAACGTGCGACACTTCTTGTCTCACAAATGACAGGGATTTTCACAAATAATCATTGGCGATAAATAAAAATATAAAAATTAAATTATATTGTTTTTTAAAACTATTAAATAAATCATATCATTACCATTGTTCGAGATTCAATTGTCTTTATTTATTGTTATTAATTATCTATATATATATATATATATATATATATATATATATATGTGTGTGTGTATATATGTATATATGAATATTTAATGGATCCCGTGCTTTTTTTCCTCATTTACTTTAAAAAACTAAAAAAAAACCTTTGTGATTATTCAAATTGGTTTTGTGTTTCTTTTCTTATGATGAAAATTTTGTAAAAATTTTAGTCTGAAATTAATTTTAATAGCATTTTTTAAAAAAAAGATAAATGCAAAAATTGTAAAAGAGAATTTGTTTTATAAGATCGAATGAGATGAAAAAATGAAAATTTGAAATGAATAAATAATTGAATCGAAATTGTCTTCACTTATCATTTTCTTTTTCTTTATCATTTTCTTTGGAGTTTTATCGAGATGAAACGAATCAGCGATTTGAATAACAAATTCGACAATGTCTCGAGAAAAACCGGGCTCTCCCGATGCAGTTATTTCAGTATTTAAGAGCCACAAATCGACGATCTGATTGCCGATTACCGCAGGTGTCTCTCTCGCTTAATGAAGACTTGCCACAAGAAATTCGACCTGATTTTTCATTTTGCTGTATCCTGCAGCGACTGGTAAATGAGTACTGGCACACGAATGCGAGCAAAGCGAATCAATTCTTTGATGACATTTGGCGGTTGATTTCCGTGTGTTCAAACGAGACCCATGAGGATTTACAGTTGGAAGATCTTTCGATTGACGATGTCATTTCCGCTAATTCCAAATATTCGGTGAAAAATATCGATGTAGAAAAAGTGGATCACGAGCATCAAATCAAATTAAAACGGGCCCAGCACAATCAGAAAATTTACCTGCGCAACTCTGTTACCTCCGTCCGATTCTCGGGGCAACCTGAGTGTCGGGCAGATCAACCATTTATTCTAAATTATTTAAAAAAATTAAAAAAATAATTCACATACATTGAAACGATTAAAATTAAAAATTTGATTTTAATACTATTTAAAAAGTTAATTTTTAAAAAAATATATTAAAAATATATATTATAATACTATTATATAAATTTTAAATTTACTTAAAAATAAAGATTTTAAGCATTAATTGTGAGGAATGTTTTATATTGTATGAATGCAGTAAGTTGATTCGAGTATGTTGAACTTATAATGGGGATTCTTCCAACCACAAGGTAACTGGTATTTTATTTTGTGTTTACGGTAATTGACTATCTGAACATAATTAAAATAATAATAACAAAATGATAATATAATAAGTTAAATTTTTTTCAAACAAAGAAAAGTATTTAAATGGATATTAAATAAACTAACGAAATATAAATATTTTAGTTAAAAGATATTTCTATAAGTTTAGAAAATTTTATATTATATTTTTCTTATATATGAAAAGTTTAATTTAATGAAATTTAAAATTTACAATTTTTACAATTTGATAAAATGTTTTTATTTTTTCAAGTTTTTAAAAAGAAATAGTTAAAATTATTAATTTTAAATATTTTTTGAAATTAAAAATTTTACAAAGATTTAGAAAAAATGTACGAATAATCGTTTTTAAAAAAATAGATCCGAGAACGATCTTCAGAGAATTGTAAGGACTCTAAATTTTATAAATATAAATGTTCAAATAATAATTGCCTCAATGTTCTTAACAAAAATGAATAAAAACAATGTTAAATAAAAATATTTTACATATTGATAGCTTTGACATTTACGTTTTGATCCTTTAAATAAACGCTACATAAAGTATGTTTTTTAAAGTATAGAAACAACTTTGAAAATATAAATCTAAAGATTTTAATGTTTCTTTTATTATAAATTTTAATTTCAGCTTCGAAATTTCCAATTACCACAGGTTAAGAACCTCTGCTCTAAGGGACCAGATCCAAAATTTAATTTAAAAAGTATATCCATAATAGAAAGTTGTTTTTTGTAATAATTATTTTAATTACATAATATAAGAACAAAATATCAGAGAAAATTAAGTATAACTAACAACTCCATATTAACCCCTTACTGCATGATTTTTTTCTATTTTAATAAAAGAAATATATAATATAAATAAAAGAGAAATAAAGAGATATATATTTTTTATTTTTCAATAAAAAATTCTTTCATGTAGAAAATCCGGAAACACATTTTGGTCCATTTATTGCACGCTATGCAGTTAGGGTAATCAATTATTTTGGATTATATATGATCTACTATGTGCTAAGGGATTAGATTTAAGAATTTCATATCAAATCTACTGATGAACAAAACATTAGGTTGAAATCAATTATTACATATTTTTTGTTTGATGTTATTTTAACATAGAAACTTTTAAAATATACTCATGACATTATTAACATGAATATGTGTAATTACTTTTGATCATTTAACTTTAACTGCTACACTAAAAATAATTAAGGCCTCAGACCATTATTATTTTTTTACAGTTAAACTACGTTTACAGATATGCACTGTGAGATACTAATGTTAGACAATGGAGCGAAATGTTTAGTCATACACTAAGGTACAGACGACATAACTCATGACATACAACATTTTAGAGAGTTATGTCATTATGGTTCTAACCAAGATTCAAAATTATGTTAGGTTCATAGAGCATTTTTAATTTTAAATTAATAATAGAATAATAATTTATTATTAAAAATATTATTTAGGCGTTAGATTACTTGTAATAAAGTATCTGAACTTTTTTTACTTATATATTTCTTTTTATCTTGATATTTATGATAAAAAAGAGATTAAAACAAAACAATATAGGATATAATTTCCCTTTTATTTATAATATAATAATAACAAAAACTGTATCTTCAATTATAATATTATATATATATATATATATATATATATATATATATATATATATA
>MQRK01221614.1:36985-51593 GCA_001938485.1 Girardia tigrina
ATATATATATATATATATATATATATATATATATATATATATATATATATATATATATGTTGGGTATTAAATTATATTTAATTTCAAATATTTACTTTTTAAACACAAATCTTTATCTCTAACCTTAATTCTTTATTCTCTATTCTTTAAACTTTAATCTTTATATCTTTAATCTGAAATCTTTAATCTGACTCTAATTAATCAGAAAGGACTCCCAACATGAATATATAGACAATGAACACAAATTCTTTATGAAACTTTATTTCGAATAACAAATATTAACAGGTCAAAATAATAATAATAATTCAATTCTTGATGACAGAACACAAACACAAAACAATATTTCGTACGAGTTAATAGATTACAGTAAAAACTGTGAATCTCCAAAACGAACGAATGTTTAAATTTAAATCAAACCTTTTTCTCCCATACGGGATACTTATGGTTTACATGAATAATATTTTAAAATAATAAAATAAAATAAACTTTGTATTTATGTTACTTGTTATGAGAATTCTTGTTAGGCAAATTTTCTGCAAATATTTTTGGGCAAACTAAAACTAGATTTGCTGCTGTTTATATAGTAATTTTCATCAGCCTTGAAAATTGATAAAGTAAAACAAAGACTAAAATATTTTTAATTTTAAATTCCAAATTTTGTTAAACTAAATATTATTTTGTTTGAAATTAATAATTTTACTAAAAGAATTATTTAAAAATTTCCTATATAAAATTTTATCAAAAGTGTTCATATGTATATTTCGGAACCCTAACATATATAAAAAACTTCAAGAAAACTAGAATCTGTTTAAATATTTCAAATACACTATTCACCGAATCTAGCCGCAAAGTTTTACAACACCCTTCAAAATATACTTCACTTGAATACGAAAGGATGTTTTCAGGAATTCAACGTTGTTGAGAGCATCGCGGATAAATAAGCTCATCACGTGGGTCGCACATCGAAGGGGAAAGACAGTGGATTACTTTTTAAAAACCTTTGCCATGGCAGCAACCATGCATCTGGCATTATTCATAAAGTTGCTAACAACGGTGATTTTAAAATTATATATCTGAGTGAGAACATCAAGGATGTAGAGCGAAATAGATGCCGCTGTTGTGTCAGTTAACACGAAACTGCACATGAATATAGTCTTAGATTGTTTGCAAGAGAAGAAAAAAATAATAAACATATTTTTGGGCAGTGTCAATTCGTTTTTCCATCCATCAAAATCCATTGTGGCCCAGTCTCCCCTGATATATTTCAAAACTATATAAAATCATAAAACTTATCAAATATTTAAATATTAAAATGATTGTCTATCGTTAAATGTCGTATGGTTATTTTTCACGGTTAATTGTCATTGAACCATATCGAATAATTATATTACACAATAAAAAATTTCAAATAAGACTAAAGTTTTGTCACAAAAATTATACAAACAGTTAAGTTCCACAGATGAATACTTTGGGGGAAATATATAGAACATGGAATAATAAAGAATATGAATAAAATAAACAAGGATTAATAAAATATGTCAAACCTAGCTGAAATTGAATTTAATATTTTTAAAAATCTGGATTCATTAATTTATTGCATTATTATATCCCAAAGGGATAATTGATTCTTAAATTGGGATTTTAATACTTTTAATTTTTATTATTTCTTTTTTTTAATTTGAAATAAAATAACTTTCTGAATGTAAAACAGATGTGTTAAGATAGTCGACTTTTTGCTTATGACGGCAAAGTTACAGGGATGTACAAAGTCGATAGAAAATCGTAACGATTAAAGATTAATTGATATTTGTTTTTAGTTCATGTGGCCTACTTTAGTTTATTGAAAGACAATAACATATAATATAAATTCAACCAAACATATATGAATAATTGCTGTGAGATGATGACTTCCTATAGCTCGTGTGAAATCCATTTGACAATCTTTTTAATCTTTCTTAACACGTGCAATCAATTGAAATTGGTCGGCTGAAACACAACCAACACCACTGCAAGTTTTGTTGTTGATTTCCGTGGGCTTTCTTCCAAAAGGTAACGATCCGCTTTTTTTCGGCCTCCCAGTGCGTTATTTGTAGTAGATGTCACGATCTCCGGAGTTGAACAGAGTAAATCATCATAGGTATATGTTGTCATCAAGAGCACCATTACCATAAACAGTAAAAATTGATCTGACTCCTTTTATTACGTTATTTTCGTTTTCTTTGCCATAAAACTGGAAAGGCATACATATTTGGGGTGAACGCTTTGTCGACATAGATATTTAAATTAGTTGAATATTTAAAATGGTATCATTAATGTTAGGGATTAAAAGTGAACCGGAAATATTTAATTTATGAAATAATGTAAAATTTATAAAGAAAATTTTATCAGAATAATTAAATTAAATAATTAAACTATTGTTATGTATATAAATATTTATATTATATATGGTTGGTAATTTAAATAAAATGGTTCCTCCAGAAAAATGATAAATTATAATGAAATAAAAAACAAGTAATGTGGAATTTGTTTTAATATTCAAAGTTTGGTGTGAGATATTCTAAAGTGAAAAATTGTTATACAAATAAATTTTGAAAAGATATTATTTGTTTTTATTATGAATCATTAGGCCGTTCTGAAGACAGATAACAATAAGTATGGTAAAATTATACATCCAAGAGGTATAGACGACGACGATGTAATTTCCGATTGTTCCACTCTGGATCATAAATAGAATGAATAACAAATCCGTTGTATGCGCTCAAATCAAGTTTGTTGCGAAAAATGGTACGTGCGAGCGACAACATTTGAATTTGACTGAGTATGTACCCACACGTTCATCAACCGCGTACATCCCACCCTTGGTGCTGTTATAATATACTACAACATCAGGTTTCTTGTTTTCAGTGCTGTTGTCTATAACAGTCTTTTTGTGAGTCGTTGATAGAATGTTGACAACTCTATATTTTTTTCCATATATGAAACGAGTAATGTATTACAATCATCTGTTTGGTTTACTGCTTGGATCGATGAGTACAGCTCTCGTTTTTGGTGGAAAGTAAGTACATTTGGCAGTTCCCGGCGGTTGGCTCGTATTGTTCTCACCATGGTCATATTTCTCTCATAAAGCTTCTTAGCCAGGCTTAGTGACGTTAAAAAATTGTCACATGTGACATTTCGTACAATCTGTCTCAGATGCTCAGTCAATGTCAGCACAACATGCTCGCCAAGAGGTACACCAGCGTCACGATCGTCATCTTTTCCACAGTTGAACTGAATATTACAACAGTAGTAGTTATAGTACCAAAAATATAAAACAAGAATCATTTACACCTGATAGAGTGTGTGCGGAAATATGTGCTTTAGATCCATATGTCGATAAAATTATTTATACGGACAAAGACATGTTTTTGAAAGCCAAAGAAACATTAAATCTACGTGATGGTACAAATTTATACAGATGTATAGATAAGTACAAGAACATTTCTATGGCTGGAAAATGGGATATCGGGAAAACTGCATTAACCAGACATGAAATAAAAACATCTAGTGAGCCAATTTTACAGAAGCCCCGTAGACAGCCGGTACATTTGGGACATCACATCGAAAAGGCAATATTAAATTTAGAAAGAAATGGAATAATAGAAAAATATTTTTCCCCTTGGAACACATCAATGGTTTGTGTGTGGAAAAAGGAGAAAAATGAAAACCGTTTGTGTTTAGATTTTCGGCTACTGAATCAAGTAACTGAAAGACCAGCTATCCCTATTCCAAATGTTGATGAGATGTTGGATTATTTTATTGGAAAAAAGTGGTTTAGTTCCATAGATTTGAGTAATGCATATTAACAGATGGAGTTGGAAAAATCTTCAAAGATGAAAAAGGCTTTTTCTACAAGGACCGGACAATTTTGCTTTACAAGAATGCCATTCGGCATAGCAGCGGCACCGGCTACTTTTCAAAAATCGATGAATGAAGGATATGCTATGGAAAGAGGCAGTGGTATATCAAGATGATGTGTTAATTTTTCAGAAACAGAAGACGAGTATTTAAAAAGATTAGACCGGTTATTTTCGAGAATTCAATCAGCAGGCCTAAGAATTAACCCAGAAAAATGTAAATTTTTCAAGAAGAAGATGCGTTTTCTACGACATATTGTGAATAGAGAAGGAATCAAAACGGATCAAGAGAAAATCCAGACATTTGTAGATTTTTTACAATCAAAATGTGTAAAAAGATTGCGCAGTTTTTTTAGGATTGTGTAAATATTATAGGAAGTTCATTGTAGAATATTCAAAACTAACAAAACCGTTGGAAGCGATGTGTGGAAATTCTAAATATAGACTTTATTGGAACGTATCTCATTCAGAGGCTTTTAAAAAGTTGAAAACAGCCATGATAACTGCCCCTGTATTATATTATCCAAATTTTAAAAAGCAGATTATTTTAGATACAGATGCATCTTTCGATACGATTGGCGCGGTTCTTTCTCAGTTAGATGACAAAGGTGAAGAGCGAGTCATCACGTATGGATCAAGGTCGATGTCGAAACATGAAATAGGTTATTGTATAACAAGGAAAGAATTGTTAATAATATTTCATTTTACCCAACATTTTAAACATTATCTTTACGGTACACATTTTAAACGGAGAACGGATCACAAAGAAATTGTTTTTATAATGACAACAAAAAAACCAAATTACTCCGCAATTTCAAAACTAGATGAATTATTTAAGCCGTTTAGATATGAAATTAAAATATAGAAAAGGAAAAATACATCAAAATGCAGATGAGTTGTCTAGGAATGAATGTACAGTATGTTCACAGTGTATGATTCAACATGAGCAGCTAAAATTATCAAAACAGAAAGTGAGAATGTTGGCAATAGTTGAAGAGAGATCTCCCATACTATGGCAACAGAAGAGCACGGAAATTAAGGAAATTATTGGACAAATAAAGAGCAATACTTGTCAAACATTTCAATTATCCAAAGGATGTGTCCGAACCCTAAATGACAAGATTTGGATTCCAAAAAGTGAACGACATGCTTGTATAATCTTTTTCCATAGATATTTATGTCATGCTGGATTTATGAAAACGTATTCATTTATGCGAATCGAATATGATATGGAAGATTTCATGGAGCTAGTTAAAATAGTAACAGAAAACTATATTGCTTGTCAGACAGCGAAAACATGCACAGGAATAACTAAAGAAGAAACAAAGACTCTTACATCAAAAAGACTATTTGATGACATTTATATCGATTTTTGCGGACCGATGCCGATAATAAAAGGAAAGAAATATATCTTGGGAATCATAGATAGATTTAGTAGATATATTAGTTTAACGACTGTCAATAATCAAGATGAGACTACAACGATGCAAACAATATTACGACAATGGATATTTAAGTTCGGAGCTCCGGCTTGCATTCATGTGGACCGAGGAAAAGTTTACGAGTCGCGTTCGTTTCTTGAATTTACAAAATCCATGTTAATTGACTTACAATATTCAAGTCCTCACCATCACAATACAAATGGGATGATAGAGCTCCAATTCCCCACTATGCGGGATTTCTTGAATGCATCCTAAAAAGATGAAGAAAAGAAAATTGGGTAGATATTTTACCAGAGATATAATTTAGCATAAACGCTTCAAGACAAAGTTCAACTGGGTTTAATCCGACCGAAGTTATTATCGGTAAGCGTATAACATTAGATTGATCACGCCACTATGAACTGAATAACAGGAAAATTATTGAACAAATTAAACTGCTTGAGTCAAACGCATCACCAGTGGAAGCACAAAAACGTGAATTTAAGGAAGGAGATTTAGTGTTAGTTAAAGTTGAAAATCGTCAGAAAAGATATGATAGTTATGAAGGACCATTACAAATTAGTCACAGAATATACGATATAAGCTTCGAACTGAAAAATTAAACCGGACGAGTAATCTATAGAAATATAGAATGGCTAAAGCCTTTTAAAGCAGGGGATGTGAGAATAATTAATAAATATATATTTATAAATTAAAATACATATAATTATTTATATCAATATCATATTATATCAAAGGATCCTGAATATATAAAAACTCCTGAGATTGTTTAAATCAATCAGTGTAATTAATTTTAGACGCGTATTATGTAATAAAAATAAACGCTTATCAATTTTTAGATTTTTAATATGGAAAATTCTTATATAGATAATTCCACTTGCAAAAGTTTAAATTTGTGACACGTTTTTATTATTTTAATTAGTTTATTAAAACATAATTAACTTATTTTTTTATGTCGATAACTACAATCCTATCATTTGTTTTATAGTTTGAAATAACAATATAATTTTTATATTTGTATTGATTGCCAAGATTTTTTTCAAAAATCACTGTGATATATTACAGATTAACTATTTATAGTTTTTTTTAAAATCATTTATTATTTTAGTGGACTAAATACTGGAAGATATCTTTTGTAGAACGAAACACGTAGTGAATTTAATAAATGATTATTACGGTGATATATTTTCTGTGTTCACTGTTTTGAAATAATTTAAAAGTAGTTTTAGTTTGAGAAACCGAGATTCGTTTGGAATATTGTTCCAATATCCGGACGACATCCCGACTTGAAATATTAATGCTTTTTATGCACAGTCAGCGTCGCTTTGCTCTCAAAACAAAGTGATATATTTTTGATACATTTCTTTCTATTAAGATAAACATTAGTCTAACTTGATCTATAATTAGGCCAGAAAAATTGTCAATATTTCAATAGCACAAGAAGAAGATTTGTTTTATCGTTGAAAATAAAAATAAATAAACAATTAATCGTTTTGAAGATTATTTTGTTTTATTCAAATCCTTTAAATTTAGATTTTCTGTGATAAGAAGAAGACTGACGAAATTTATTTATTTATATTAAATATCTTTTTTGTGGTTGGATTTATATTAATTGACAGTTTTAATAAATAATTTACATAACGGAATCCCTAATTCCATTATTAAGTCGGATTTATCAAACGTTTCTTTCGTTTTTCAAATGAAATCTCAACAGGTGTTTTTCCAAAAATTTATTATTTTCAATTATATTTAATTACTGAAATTAAATTTTTTCTCACAGACTTTGTTTTCAATTTTTTTAAATAATTAATTAAAAATATTGATTTAAATGAAATTTCCGAAATTTTGATTAATGCATAATTTTAAAATCTAGGACAAAAATCTCTGGACATATACGTCCACGGAAAAAACCCGCAAAACAAAGAACCCCGGTATTAAAACCCCCATTACTTAAATGCATCTTTGGTGCTGGCCTCCGGATCGGCCGGTCTACTGTCGACCAGAATTCGGAGTACCGCTGAGTAACGGTGTCTCATCCGAATCGCTGCGGCTTCCCGTACCGCCTCCCCGTTGCTGTGATCGCTGATAAAACTCGATGTGTGAATTGTTCGATCAGTTCGTCGACACGCGGCCCGAGTGTGTGGTCGGTGAGGTTCTGGGGATCCGCCATGCGTCGTTAAATAGTGTGAGGCGATGTCGCATGTGATCAGACCGATCGGGGCCACTGCCGCACAGTGCGGTTCGAATAGTTATTCATTATAACTTTAAAATCAATGGTAAAATCCGTTCAAAATTAAAACGAGAATAAAGCGGAGACATTTATTAAATTTATTAAATTCAAAATTGTGTCGCCAAATATTATTAAAACAAAAATCTATTTTTTTGTTTAATATTCGAGCCCCACTGCATCCTTAAGATTGTCGGATGTTCCAAAAATTAACATTCTGTTTTTATAATCTTTACTTGAATCAAGTAGAAGAAAAGGTTGGCCAACATTCAAAGGAATAGGTAACAGATTTTTGATGGCATGACGGTGAAGTTTGACACTGAGATGCAAACGATAAATGGTCGTCAAATTTGCTCATGTATTTTCACTTATCGTTGAAAAACACTGACTTATAATTTGCCGCCCTACTCATTCAGTTAATTTTTCAAATCTTTTAATTTGTTCGACAACTTTAGGTACTTCTAGTTAAGCTGCATCTAGACCATGAGAATGATCGTTAAATCTTCCTACAAATTCTTCTCCGCTGTGAGGAATATTTTAAATTTGGTATGTTGAAATTGGTATGTTGAGTTTAGTATTTCGAAATGTGTTTCTCCCACCCAAATAGAAAATTGATATTTTGGATGTTCACAATGAATAGTTATTGGAGCCTAATTCGCATTTTAAATTACAGCATAAAATATTTAAAAAAACTTTAAAAATATTAAATCGTTTCAAATTTTAATATTAAAAATTTAAATAAAGTAAATAACTTTTAACTAATTTTTAAATTGATTAAATAAATGTTTTTTCTTTAAATAAAATCATTTTTAAAATAAAATTAATATATAGATAAAATTATTACTAAAATTATAAAATTAGAACGTTAAAAATAAAATCTGAAAATTAGTAAATAAAAAAATTTAATTTTTTATATCCATTCTTTATGCCAACAGAACTCTACTTTGCCTACAAAGTTTTTAAAGTTTAATTTAAAAAATTTAAAAACTTTTAATTAAAAAACACATTAATAATAAAAAAATTTCAATTTAGAACGATGTCGAATGACGAGAGTTTTGCTGAGAGTTGTCCAAAGGACAATTCAAATTGTATTGAAAATAAATGTTCGAAAAGCCATATTGGTGTCTTAATATCCACGAAGTTTAATTTTAGCTTTATTCTCGGCCTTATTACGTCTTCTCTCACATTCAAATGATATAACACCATTTGCTAACTTTTTTGTTTGACATAAATATAACTTTCTAATATCACTTTAACTTGTCCTTTATTGGATTTTACAATTTCCATCTGCATCAAGATAAATACATCCTTTACTGTTATCGATATTGTTATAAAATAATTTATATTTTCATACTTTTTTATTATAGAATTAATAACTTTTAATAAGGAAATAATAACTTTGGTCTCTGTAGTAGGATCTCTATTACTGCATAAACTCTCCGGATTGATGTTAGGGGGTACTTGTTCACGAGGTTTTTGTCCGGGAGTTTTTACCTGTTCCTGTAATTTTGATATCTGAATGGGAAACCGATCTGTAAGAACATTTTTTCTATCTCTGATCTTTGTGAGAAATTCAGAAATTCCCTATCGCTCAAATTGATAGAATTTTTAGAAGTATGATAAATGGTATTAATGTATATAAGTTCTGAAGTCTCATGAGTGATGCGTGTACAAACAATTCCGAATGGGAAGCTTGAAAAGAAAACGATGAAAGAATATATTTATTTTTGTAAAATTGATTATTCCTTTAAGTAGTATTAAAAGGAAATTATATGATTTTCATCTATAAAAATTGTATTTGCGGAAATAACCACTAGTGGGCCTGCCATAGACGGGCCTGTTAGTAGTTATTATTTTCAAAATTATTTTTTAGATGCAAAAATGAGAATATGGACATATAACCTTGTTTTTAATACTACTGACAATTTTTCGAAGCACTAGAAATTAATAAAAAAGCAGACAGGTACCTACTCATTAATACATAAAGATTTTCTGAAAGCCTATGAGAACAGAGCTGGTGCAGCTGTTAATTTTGAGGATAGGCTAAGACTAGCTTCTAAGAAGCCCAGAGAAGCCACTACAAATTAGGAAAAATGCCGAAATACCCCAAAGGTTTAATAACGCACATTGTTTTTTTTCTAATAAGTAGACTGATTGGTCTTGAATTCGATGCCATAAAGATTAGGATAAGAAGACTTTAAAGTTCGAATGTAAATACATTGTGTTAAATAATAATTAAATTGAATCGTTAATATAATTAAATTGTACTTATAAAGACGTATTACGAGACGTACTCCCTTTAATTATTATTCACACAAAAATACAAAAAATTATCTTTAAAATAAATTTATATTATAAACATAACAGTCCAGAATCTGTTCTTTGTGGAAACTGTAATTAACAGATGACCACTAGATAAGGATTTATTGTTTCAGTCTTCTTTGCAAAAAGAATTGTT
Source organism: Girardia tigrina (assembly GCA_001938485.1). NCBI lineage: Eukaryota > Metazoa > Platyhelminthes > Tricladida > Dugesiidae > Girardia > Girardia tigrina. Next base: position 47,009 of record MQRK01221614.1, read on the forward strand.
CGACAATAGAGTACGATCAATACGAATATGAGCAACCGACTCTATAGTCTTTTTTATTTTATTAATAAGTGTCGTCCGAGATAAAAAAAATAAGATTTACATCTTGATACATAGTAAAAATAATAATTTTTTTAATCGTTAATCAATTTAAATCAAATAATGAATAATGTATGAGTGTCGGACAACCTTTTTCGAGTTGCGGCACACTAAGCTTAAAACTTTTTTTTCGCGCACACCTGTGGGACGCACTATAAATTTACTCGTAGATAATTACAATTACTGTGAGCGAAATATACTGTGTTTTTTACAACGATGCAAAAATACGACTAATATTGCTACAGTAATACTTCAATAACTTGTTCAATAACAAATTCAATAACTTTTACGATTTTAAATATTTTTACAAAAATGTTCGTGGCGCGAAGGTTGATTCAATTCACAAATAATAAAAATGGATCATTACACTTTGTATTAATGATGATGAAGTTGTTAGTGAAATCGAATTTCGAAAATAAAGTGTCAAATAGTAAAACCAAATCTGCAAAAACTAACAGAATTTTCCCTCCAGAGAAAATTTCAATTGACCTTAGTGGTCTCTGCGGTTTACAAGACTCCATGACAGAAAGAGAAACTTTTTATTTTACTTGTTCCATATATTTTTAATAAGAAATCTTAAAAATATACGAATCAAGATTAAGAATTTTGGCAAGTTACACCTTTGAAATCATTAATAACCCACTCGATAAACATAGACCCAAGTAAAAAGTTTACCCCTACATACTTTTATGTTTCATTGAAGAAATGTAAAACCGAACCTCCCTAAATTGTTTAAACGATAAAAGTGTGAGTGCTCTATTAACAAGTGATACATCGATTTTAAAAAATAACTTTTTTTGTTATATATTCGAAGCATAATTAATAATATATTATTTTAGTTATATTAAAAGTTGTACTCAGAATAATGAACAAAATGTAAATTACACCAGAAATTCTTTATTACATGGAGAAACATCAGACATCTTTCCGTCTTTTATTACTTTCTGAGCACTGAATTCGAGTCATTAATTCAAGGTATTAATCAAAAATATTTACCGTCTGCATTCATATTTTGGTTTATTATTTTCATATGCCGGCTTGATGTAGCAAATGTGACATTCCTTACTTTTACGGACATGTACGTTGAGCCGTGAATCAGACGAATATTTTTTTTCCTTCGATTGTTACGAACTGCTTTCCTTATTTATAATTTAGTTATAAATATTAACAAACCATTTATTACCTCCTTCAATATATCCTGTTCAGTCAGGTATACCTGAATAAATTGTGGCAAGCAAATAAAACGTGAATAGTGTAATAAGTAATAGTTTCATTGTTATTCATGAAAGTGTATTAATTATAAAAAATTGAATATGTTAATTCAATTTATACTTAATTTTGTAAAAGTTGTACAAAACTAAATGGTCATTGAAACTCATTGAAATATCAATTGCAATATTAAAAAAATGAACATTATAACTTTTAAAAACTACTTAAAAAACACAAAAAATATACCAATACAAATATTTATGTCATCAAAGTATGTACCAATATTATAAACACATATTTTCCATTTGAGCGATAGCCTGCTGAAACCATTCGAAAAAAAATTTGGTGGGCGAGAATCAATAAATTCCTGTAAGGCCATTTTTTCGGTATCTTCAGAATTGATTTTTTCCTATCGAAACGTTGTTCAAATTGAGGAAGAAATGGTAGTCAGTTATGGCTAGGTCTGGTGAGTATGGATAAGGTGACCAGAGTTTTAGATGGGCAAAGCGGGACAAGTCTGAAGGAGGGGTGTATCAACAAAAATTTTCATACATAATAAAAATAATATTGTAATCGTTAATGTCCTTTACGATTTTTCTCATTTATGAAATGATATTAAATATTGAATATCTAGGATTAATGAAATTTTACATCTAAAAATTTTCTCAATCGTTCCTCGAAATTAGAAATTTTCAGATCCACTGATTCATTTGTGACGATTGAATCTTTGCATAAGAGTGCTACAATGACAATTCATTCGATTGCTTCATTAATCTGAGCTACTTCGAAGAACCACTTGCAATCTCCAAAAAATCCTACATTTGGAGAAAAATTGAATGCAATGTCTAAGAAATTAAAAAAAATTATTAAAAAACACAGTTGTGAGAAGTGGTTGCAACATCAATATCAGAATTCATTTTTAACACCAAAATTTATTAATACAACAACAATTCACATATTTAAACAATTTTTTCTGTTAATTTAATTATCTCGCCACAAATTAATCTATTAAAGTCTTTTCGATTCAATTTTTAAAATCTTGCAAATTTATTAAATAATTTTCACATTAAAACAAATAATTTATTTTAAAACTTATTTAAAATCGTTTCATAACTTATATTAAAATATATCAATTGTTATGACTGTAAAAATATTTTTATTTATAAATAAATATTTAATATTTAATGTTTTTCTTATCATTTATAATTTTAAGATATTTAATAGATACATTAAAAAGATATTTTTTACTTTTAAATATATATTTATTTTTTTATGATTTTCTTTTATTATATAATTTTTAATTTTGAAATATTTAAAAAACACATTAAAAACCTATTTTTAAATACGTATTTGTATTTTAATAGTTGTTTTATTATATCATTTTTAATTTTAAAATATTTAATAAGCATATTAATATTAAAATATTTTACCTTTTATATTAAAAAAAATAATAAATTATTCTGTCGAGATGCAAATTTAAATTAACCCCTAATAACAATACTAAAAGATATTAAACGCCATTTTCCAACATTTGTTTTAATAATTAATTTCAGATGGGGAGCCGGTCTTTTGAGCGCCAATTTTTTGGTGCAGCATATTTTTGAAAGAATTTAAAGAATATATTTCTTGTGCTGCTTGCGAAATGTTTTCAATGTAACAATTTATGATTGCCAATGGATTATCTTGATTCCGACCAGACAGAATCTTAAAATTTGTTTTTATTGCAGCTGCTTCTACAGTCACTGCTGAAGATCCATGTGAATGATAATTTATTTCTTAAGACTTCACCACTTTTGCATTCATTTATTTCGCACCGCCGAAAGGAAATGTCGGTATTCTTCTTGCTTGGTTTATCACACACAAAAAATACTCATTGTGTGAGAATTTTGATTTTCCTCTACTACTTAAAATATTATCATCCATAGAAAATTTCAATAATTTATTTTAGAAATATTTCCTATTAAAAAAAATTTAAAATATTTTAATAAAATATAATTAGTCAAATTTATTTATTATTAGTCCAAACTTTTTTTAAAATAAAATATAAAAAGAAATCAACTCCCTAAGTTACGTGACAAAAATTATCGACTAAAAAAATACGTCCCTAATACGCCGACTAAAAAAATTGAGCCAAAATAAACGGTGGCAAATTAAACGGCGCCAAAAAGACCTGAATCCTTGGGAGAGAGAGACGTGTGAGGCCTTATTACAAAGAGGAATTGATCGAAACATTAATATTCACGCTTCACATTCAACCTCTCTGTAAATATTTTCAAATAGAACCTTAATGACATAGTTGATTACACAACACCATTTATCATGATATATAAGCTTCAAAAACTAATGTTAATTTAGTCCGAAAATAATGTTGCAAAGTGGTGTTTTAATATTTTTTAACAATTTCAAATCGCCATAGTGTTTGAAAATAAAATATTATGCAATAATTTGAAAATGTGTCAATATTCCTGATTATTAAAACACAGAAGATTTAATTAAGAATATTTTGAATCCATTATTATATTAAAATTATTAATAGAATTTTGCACTAACAGTGCGTTCCAAAAGTCTGTTCGCACCCATAAAAATCATCACTTATACAAATTTCCTGAGTAAAAAGATGACGAAGTGGAAGTATTAAGAACACCAACATGGCTTTTCAAGCTTTTATTTTCATTACAATCAGAATTGTCTTTTGGACAACTCTCAGCAAAACTCTCGTCATTCGACATCGGTCTAAATTGATAACTTTTAGTTAATGTTTGTTAATAAACAATTATTCGAACAAATATTTCATTATTTTCTGATTTTATTTTTAAAGTTCAATTTTGTAGTTTTAGTATTAATTTTTATTTACATATTAATTTTATTTAAAAATTATTTTATGTAAAAAAAGAACATTTAATTAATTCAAAACTTAGTTAAACTATTTATTTTATTTAAATTTTAATATGAAGATTTGAAAAGATTTAATATTTTTAATGTTTTTAAATATCTTATGCTGCACTTTAAAATATAAATTATACTCGAATAATTATTTATCGTGAACATCTAAAATATCAATTTTCCATCTGGGTGGGAGAAACACATTTCCAAATACTAAACTCAACATACAAAATTCAACAAACCAATTTCAACATACCAAATTTAAAATATTCCTCACAGGAAGTAAATATTATATTTACAAATAAAAATGTTATTTTTAATATTTTGTGTGGTATCCTTTCATCTTGATGATTGAAGACACCCTTCACGGCATCGAATCGACAAGTCGACGACATAA
>MQRK01221614.1:58261-68776 GCA_001938485.1 Girardia tigrina
ATATATATATATATATATTAATAATTTCGAATTTTCTAGTTTTTGTTTAAATAAATCAATTAAATAAAGAAAGCTTTGTTTTGAGCATTTTATTCTTTTTTTAATTCAAGTCAATAAAAAATGGCTCGACGAGAAAAAGAGGAAAATGATTGGGAAAGGGAGGAAGGAGGAGACTCCAGAAAGCGTTGAGAAATAACATCCAGGGCATCACCAAGCCGGTCATCAGACGACTGGCGAGAAAAGGCGGTGTCAAGAGAATCTCCGGTTTGATCTAAGAAGAAAGCTTTCAGTCATCCATCATGAAAATCGGCCGCAGTTTATTGAAGGCTTCAGAGAATGTGCAACGGTCCTCTTTAGGGTTAAAGTCGTTGATTGTAGGACAAGTGTCTTCATTCCAATGAGACAAAAAATAACAATATTTGTATACATTTACACCATTTTTTCTTAAGCCAAATGAAACGTTATAAAATGAATCGCGCTCATCCCTAGAAGTGAAAAAGTAACATTTAACAGTAATTATTTTATTTTATTAATTTTTCGTATGTGTAGTTATTTGTATATTTATCTATGCATATATGTGTAGGTATATATATCCGACCCATTAATCCTTCTTAAAAATGCGGTCGAAATCGATAAAGATAATCAAGAGATCAATATCGGGACGATCGTGATCCACGGCACCAGCATCAATATTCTCGAGGCGGTCGATCGCGTCTTTTGATTGTTTGCGTAAAAGTGTGTTGTAATATATGAAATGAAAATTCGAACTTTAGCTTTTTATTGATCGATTTTAAGATTATTTATTGTTCGATTCTTAGATTTTATTTTACAAGAAAAATAAGTTTTCTTAAGTAAATTTGATAGAAATCTTTGTTCAGATGTTAAATGCTCATTAAATTATTAAAATTCATTGTGTTTAACAGTTATATTTAATGATAGTCCATTGTTTAAAATATGTTAAGTGAATTGCAAAAAAGCAAGATGTTATAAAATATTCAATAAAAAATTGTATTGATTAAATTTACGCTAATTGTTATAGATTTTAATTAAAAAAATATAGAAAAATTTAAATTGGAATTTTGAATTCCAATTTCAACACATTATATATATAGAAGAACGAGTAAATTTAAATTTTATAAATATATATATTATTTTACAAGAAAAAGACAAAATAATACATCTATTTATTTTTCAAAATCGTGTGGTTATTTTATCTCTATTGACTCCAAATGAATATAAATTTAAAATTACTTTATTAAAAACAATTAGCAGAAAATACGTCATTTATTTTGAAAATTAAAATATTATATGTGATTAAGTATTTTTATGTGCCAAATAATCATTAATACTAAGTAAATTAAATTAGTTTATAAAAAAATATATCCATGCTTTATGCGGGCAAAAGTCTACTTGGTCAACAGAAATTTTTCGTTATCTTTTAATAAATTTATTAAGTTATTAGTAACTATTTAAATCTTTTGCAGAATGGAAAGTTTCACAAAAAATTATACAACTCCATTTTTTGCAATTAAATAGTTACTAATAACAAAATAAATTTATTATAAAATAAACCAAAACATAATATAATTTAAAAGTTTATGTTTATTTAAAATTCCCTTAATGCATTTTTACCTAAAAAAATTTTACAAAATAAAAAATTATCATTATTTGTATCGCATTCATTAATCACATATTTGAAAAAATATAAAAAATATATCAATCAAAGAAAGATGTTTTCCGCAGATTGTGTCAACGAAATTTGTTGTAAAGCTGAGTCTGTTTGTGTTGTTAATAAATGTTTTCACGCCAATTGTGGTATTGCTAATATGGTAACCACTGCTCATGTGACAACGAAAATTATGGGTTATGAATAATTCAATGAATCAGAATCGGATTTAGAATTATAAGTATATCATTAGAGAAAAAAATACTTATGGGGACAGTGTTTATGACACCTTTAGCAAAAAAATGTTAGAGACGGATGGTAAAAATTATAAAACAAAATTGAAGGCAGTAAAGAAAATTCTTTGAAAGAAAAATCAAATTCATTGAATCGGACAAAAAAAATATGATATGCTTAATGTAACTATACCATTGTTTTCCTATCAACTGTTCGAATAAAATTGTTTGTTTATGAATTCCCTGTAAACATTTTATGAAAAAAATAAAGAAAATACATAGTCACGATGTTTCTAAATGAAGTTAGAGATCGTTTAAACGTTTTAAAATGTTTTTTATGCTAAACGAAGACCGTTTAAACGTTTAGAAAATTTTAAAACGTGCCCATGTCTAAAGATAACCAAGCAGCTGCTCACACACTGGAATCGAAGAAACGCCGATTTATGCCGTGAATTCTGAATTTTTGTGTCACGTAATGCTCACTCTTATACTAATAATATATACAATTATGTTTCTCAAATTTGATTGACTAAATAAAAACTGAATGAATTTGGATAAGTGAACTTTTATTACTTAAGGAAAACGGAAAAATCATCAGGGCTTTCTCAGCTGATGATCTACACCAATTATTTTAAGGAAAAAATTAATTTTTAAAAATTTCTGTATAAAAAAAACTGATCTCATTGAGCAAAATCAAGGTCATTTTCAGACTCAGAGCATCAGAATTAGTCTAATTCAGCTGGTAAACCCTGGACAATTTAAAAATTTTTTTGTTACCCAGTGTTATTAAAATTTTTACTTCTTAATTTTGATCCCGGAAAAAATGCAAGAAAAAAATGAAAATAAGACACCTGTCAAAAGAACATTATGAGGCTATTATGACCGCATAAAATACGGAGGTTATTGATTATGGAAAGTAAAAGATTCCGTAAAAAAGATCCAACTCAGTGGCTGAAACACTAGTGGCTTACATGGTTATTTAAAAACACAACACAAAATCAATTTACTGGAAAGAAATGAGATTGCAACTACAAAAAATTCCCATACAAATGATAAGAAAAATTTAAATATTGTTAAAAAGCTAGAAAATAAAACTGATACTTTAAATGATGAAACCACTGCCCTAACGACAAGTATGAATGGAATACTATTCAGAACATTCACCAAGACAATAAATTTAAAAAGGCTTATTTCTGGATATCCCAACACTCAATCAAATACAAGTATAAAAAATATTGTATTTCAGTTTTATAAAAAGATCGCACTAATGATGAAAAATGAATTTAAAAGACGCATTGATTCAGAAAAAAGGTTTAGTAAATGTTTCGTATGAATGGACGACTAAAAGAAGTCTTAAGTATATGAATCTAACTTTGTTAAATGCATCTAATAATTTGAATCTAGGAATAATTCAAATTTGTGAATAAATTGAGAAGTGAAATCCGATATAAAATATTTATTTTTAAATCAAAATTCCACTCGATTGAATCCACCGCAATTTTCCTCTTCAGTAAAATAACCAGTATTAAAACCGATTGCTATATCTCCACATGCCCCCTGCCCTCAAGGCACACAATCAGACACTGCTTGAGCAGGGGGTATCCGATCACCGACACTGGCTTGAATTCCTGTATATAAGAATTTCTCGAGTCTCACTGAACGGTGAATAGTTCTTTGTGGCCGCCTCGCCGGAGACTCTTCTCGCTCTTCTAACTCGCATTCGACGGATTGTAACCCGTCCCGATTGCTACTTTCACTAGTCGCGCGCGTATCGCCCGTATCCCTGATCTCAGTTCGTCCGACATCATAACTGCTCGCCGCAGGTGGGGCCAACCGCCCGTGACGTACGTGTTAGGGTTTGCCGTCGACTTCGTCTTCATGGTATTGTATTTATTTTTGATTTAAAACTTTAATTTCACACAAAAAATTATACATATTTCAAGTTTTATTAAATGTTTATAGAAAGAATTTTAATTTGATTTTCGAAACTTTATTATTATCACAAGTTGATTTTTCCTCAGAACAATTATTATCAACACGTTTATAACTTTGTATCATACAATTTAATAATCTTTTTTCAGTAATCTAAACTAGATTGGACCAAAACAATCTTTAAAAATTTTTGCTACAAAATTCCTTGGTTAAAATTAAAATAAATATTACATATTTTAAAATATGAGGTGACTTTATTAATTTAAAAAATTAAAATAAAATTTATTTCAGATAATAAGAATTAAAATATTAATCATCCATCTGGGTAGGAAAAACACAGTCCTAAATCATCACACGGCATTTCAATAATGATTTTTTTATTTATTAATAGTTTTTTTATTTATTAATTTCCTCATCACTTTCCAAACATTCCTCATGGTATAGCACTTTCGTATATAATATTTTTGATAATTTTTCCATTCTTTTTATTAACTTACTTTATATATACACACATACAATACTGGCCAAAAGTATTTAAACAAAACCAGATAAACAGCTTTTAGAGGTTTATTTTTATTTTGCATCGAAACGCTGCAATGTACATAAATTAAGTGTGACTAATTGTTTGTTTTACTGCATTAATAATTATTTAGAATGCCTTGCACGTAATTCAAATACTTCTTGGTGTTATTATTTCAATTTAAAGCGTATTGAATGCCGGTAGAAATTTTTATTGTTTTTCGACTAAAATGGCTAAGAAACTTTTTTATTTCGTTGGAGAAAAGAGTTCAGATGGTGGTACTTAAGCAAGAAGATTATACTTCACGACTAATTGCTTCCAGGATTGGATGCAATTTCAAGTGCAGTGTTCTATAATTTGAAAATAATTACTGAAGATGAGACTGCTGCAAAGAAGAAAAGATGTGGGAGACATTGATAAAGTAGAAGAAGAGATGATAGTATGATTAGAAGAATGTGTGTAGCGAATCCATTTTGCTCTGCTTCAGAAATCAAGGCACAGTTACCTGAAATTCAATTAAGTTGCAGAAGTATAAGACGAAGATTGCAAGTAACATTTAAACTTCTTGCAAATAAAGTAACCAAAAAACCCTTTTTGAGTAAAAAGAACATAATCGATTGTATTGCATTTTGTGATTAATATGGCAACTGGGCTCAAGCTGAATAGTGCGACGTATTACTTTCAGACGAATATAGTTTTTCAGTGTTTCAGAGTTATAGACCATTTGTAACGAGATCAGTTGGCTAAAAATTTAATACACGGTATACAAACCCCACTGTTGAGCATCCATTTTCCTAAATGATAGGGGGTGCCTTTTCTGATTTTACCGAGGTCCTTTTTAGTTTGTATCTCCAGGAACAACCATGAATGTCACTACTTACTTACAAAGAGGTTTGAAAAGTAAACTGAAGCTATTTATGCAAATTCATAATTGTGACAAATTTCAGCTGGATGGTGCCCCATGCCACCAGGCAAAGATTGCGAAACAGTGGTTTAGCGAAAATAGGATTGAGGTCTGGGAATGGCCTGGAAACAATCATAAAACTTATGAAAACTTATTTAATAATTATATTATTATTAATTTCAATTGTAATTAGTCGATAAATAATAATTATTAATAATTTTATTAATATGTATTCGTAGATGTTAATTATATAATTTTTTAGTAAATATTTTATAATTTTTAAATAATTCTTAAATTTTGTTTCGAAAAATTCATTTATTTAAATTTTTAAATATTTTTTTAATAAATTATTTTACCGTATTTATCGGACTATAAACCGCGGCTTATATGAAAAAAAGTATGAAAATTAAAAAAAAATGGTTAGAATTATACGCGTGTGCGACTTATATAAAAATAAAACATTAATATATAAAAACAAACCAATAATTTTATTTTAAGATTATTCGATTTCCTCGAATCCATCAAAATCTTCATCATCTATTATTTCAAATGTTTCGAAAATGTGCAAAAATTCCGTTTGGATTTTTTGTAATTCTTTAACCTCACTTCCAGTTTCAGCTTCTGAATCATCATCACCTTCGATATTTTCATCATAAGTTTGAATCCCTGCTTTCTTAAATCCATTTTTAAAACACTGTGGTGTAACATTTTCCCAGCTTTTAACAATCCAATCGCATATTTCTGAATATGTCGCTCTTTTGATTTTCCCCGTTTTGTTGTAAATGTGACAATCATTGATAATCCATTTTTCCCAATGTATCTTTAGCTTAGATTTATACATATAGTATCGGAGTTTTTCTTTATTTTATTATTATTATTATTATTAACAATATTATTCTTTCAGTCAAAACTCTTTATTTACATAAAAATTTATGGAACAAGTTTCTGAATGTACCAAAGTTTTCTGTAAAACAACCTCTCCCAGTATATATTAAAATTTGGGAGGGGGCCTTTATTACGGAAAAATCTGGTAATTATAAAGTGAAAGAGTAAAAATATAGTGAAAAATTTAAGAAACTTCCCTCGTCTTTAAGGGCGATGTCAATAAGTCTAAAGAAGCAAATTCCAATCATGTTTGTATATCTAATATATTAAAATATAAGCCATAAATTATTGCTATTAGTCATTATATGCAACGTAAAAGATGCGCGATATGTGAGTCTAAAGACGTATCGGGAATGAAGGACCCAATACTTTTCGACTAACCAATATTTTTTAGTTTTTCTTTGTTTTTTTCCATAATTTAATTTCCTTAATTATTTTTTTACGTAATGTTTATTGCTCAATTACTTACTATTTATACTAACATAACTGACAATTAAGTATTAAAAGTAAATTTTAGATCAAATAATGAAGATGAAATCTCAACAAGAACAAGAAACGACATTCGAAGAATCGAAAATGATGATCGAACAAATTATGAATATTGAGACATTGCGACAACAGAAAAATACGACTGTAGAAAATGTAGTCGTATCTTTTAATGGTTTGCAAAACACTCCGTATGAAGGCGGACGATACGAGATAGTCATTCAGATTGCGAAAGAGTTTCCCTTCAAGCCTCCAACAGTTCGTTTCACCACACAAGTATGGCATCCGAATGTCAATGTTGTTACGGGTCTCGTTTCCTTGGATATTTTAAAAGAAGAAAGATGGAGTCCCGATTATTCCATTAACAATATTATTATTTCAGTCAAAACTCTTCTTCAATTTGCTCAACTCAATAACTCCAATAATACATTCGCTGCTCATCAATACTCACAAGACGATGGCATATTTGACAAAACGGCATCATTTTGGAATTACATTTATGCTGGAGGACCACACAAATCGGAGTTTGAAGGAATAGAGGAAAGAATTCGAATACTGACGGACAAAGGAATGGATCGAGACGATGCGATTGAGAAATTAGCCATCGCTGATTGGAATACGAAGAAGATTAACGATATTTGAGTATAATAAAATTAAATAAAATAAAATTTTTAATATTAATAAATATAAATTGTAAAAAAACTAATATAATTTTTGTGTTAAAAAAATTAAATTAAAAATATTTGTAGGGACCTCTATATATATACAGTATCATTCATAAGTCTGTACACCCCTCATATTTTGATTACTTATTTTCTAACTAAAAATTTGACGTCATATTAATTTTGAATATTTGTTTATATATAGTTTTTTATGCTACAAATTTGAATTTATATGTTAAATATTGAGATTTTCATTAATCACTTATTTTTTTAAAATTTAGATAAATTAAATGTCAAGAGTATTTAGTGAATTTGAGCGTGGAATGATTGTTGTGCTTAAAAATGCCGGAAGTACATGGAATCAATGGAAACAATGCTGTGCGTGAGTTTGTTGTGTGGTGTGCGTGAGAATTGTTGTGAAATGCTGTGTGTGAGAGTGAGTGCACTGTGGTGGATGAATATATTTTCTATTGTGCGTGTGCAGTGAGTGGTATGTGTGTGGAGGGTGTAACAACGGCATTTCAACAACATTAAAAGTTGCTTACCTGTGTTGGATCGGTTGATCCCACTTCTGACACCGGAACGATCGGGTCCGGTGACCATCGGTCAATACGCCATCAGATGTCGGTCCCACGATTGGTTCGGACCGGTTCCGAGTTGTGTTTTGATCCTTACTCTGAAATCTGTTCCGTTTCGGTCGACGAATAGTTCGATTCTCAAACACCCACAAAATTTGTAAATCGCCTTGTCTTTCTTTTTTATCAAGATCCATCTGCTATAGTTATAATGTCGATTTTCAATAACGGAAGACATTTGTACTTCGACTAATGGAAAACTAAAAGGTGGTAAATTGTTTGAAAGAGAGCTTTAAGATGTATTTCCATAATAAATGCTAAAATAATTATTAATTAAACAAATTGATTTTTCTTCAAAATACATAGGCGATGGAACTTGTATATAACGGACTCCACCTAATGTGAACATCCTTCTATAAATTGTGTCGATCCGAGTAGATTCATATTCTCTCTTGTTTTCAGTAATGAAAACCACATTCGAAAATGATAAAATTATATTTTTAATATATAAATTCGGACCTGAGTAGTTCGACAAATATTTATTAATATTCTCATTTATTAACCCTTCGTAACTCAATATCTTAAAAAACATAAATATTTTGTGAAACAGTAGCTTATTTTTTCGCTCACGTAGACCCTTGGTGTTTCATAATTACAAAAATGTTTCTTGGGAAATTAAAGGTGTATAACTTATCACATAACATATCACATAAAATGTGATATGTTAATAGTTAGAGATCCTGTAAGAGTTACAACGGTTTGTTACAGAAGTGTCACACCATGTTACGAAGGGTTAATATCTCTTTATTCTGAAATCACAATTTAAATAATTTTTGTGTGAATCAGCAGTGTAAATTTTATTTTTTTTATAAAATCAGAACTTTAAAATTAGATCAATGTAACAACAATCTTTAGTTCAACATTAAATTTTATCCCTTAAAAATTCTACATTTCAAAATCACTAAATGATGTGACCAGGGTCACCGATATAGGTTACGTGGATTATCGCGCCCGCCCCGGTCACGTTAGATTTGCCGCTCGCGTTACAGAATCCGTTTTGGTGGTGATTGTTGTTCTGATTGTCACTTTTTGTGGAATTCGCGGCGAATGGAAGCGGGTCATTTGACCCATCGATTTGACTCGAGCGTTTGGTCGATTCTTCACTCGAATAATCAATTGATCTCGGTTTTTCATTGTTTGGATGAAATATATTGGAGATAAATTTCATTTTTGGCGGATTCAATGGATAGTCCATCGGGAATGATCCGGGATTCACATTCAATCCCCACGCAAATGCGCCATTTACACCGCCGGTCAAATCGTTTTGATTCGATCTGTTGACAGCGGCGATCGATGAGGGATGAAAGGCGCTCGTATATGCGCCGCTATTGACTTGTAAACTTTCCGAAGAGAAATTGATCAACGAATTTCCGTTATTTTGACGGATATTCGCGTTCGATTTATCATTAGTCGAATAATTTTCACCCATTAGAATTGAAAATTAAAATTTCATAATATTTATTTACAAAGGAAATAAATTTAAAGAACGTGATAAATAATTTGTATTATTAAAACACTAAAAAGATTAATTAATTAAGTTTTGATCATGGTTTTTTTTGATTAATTAAAAATTTTCAATTGTTTTAAAAAATTTTTAAATGCGCATCTGAATTTTTCAGTTTTAAAAATTTTAGGGGTCGCAAATCCAATTAAGAAAGTTTTTCAAAATTGAAAATAAAAAAAATAAATTTCATATCACTTAAAAAAACTCTTAATTGGTTGATACTGCTGATGCGATTTAGTGAACACTACACTAAATATCAATACACCATCGTCTTTAACAATGACAGCTGAACAAAAAATTTTTTATATTATAGATTATATTTATTAGAATTACAAGAATTATATTTTATTTTTATTTCCTACATGGAACAAACATATTTTAAATAACCAAAATCACCATTTTTTGTTTGTCTTTTTTAATTTTTTACGAATTATGAAAAAAAACAATTTCAATTATAAAAAACTTATAACAAAGAATATTCATTAAGTGTAATAATTTTTAAAATTAAATTAAATTTAATTTAACCGCACCGATTAGGTAAAATCAAATCACATGTAGATCATCAAGCCCTACCTGAAAATAAAAAGAGAAGTCTAGAAACCGGACTGAAGTCAACCCCCATTCGTCCAAGATAAGGAACTATGCAATATTGCAAGGGAAGCATAGCTTGCGTTTTTTGACCGCTTTATTTATTTCATCTTCTGTAATGGGAAGCATTAAATTGCAATGTAGTTTGTCAAAAAGTTTGATCTTGCGTTTGGCCACTCTGGTTGAATATTGTAGGATATCATCGGTTGCCAACAGATTTTGTTGAGAAGGTTGTCGTTGCATTTGTGCCAACGACCAAGGGAACGTACAATGAAAGGGAAGATTATTGCATATTTGTGGAGTTAATTTTCCATATCAGCTTTTATATCGAGATAATTGGAGCTGGCTTCTTTATGTGTTCGACTTATTAACTTTACCCGTGTTCGACTTTAGAGAAGTGAACAAGAACATCGACGTTTACAGTGGGTGTTCCGATGCTTGTGTGGAAATACTTCGGGAGTGGAGAAGAAAGAGCAATAAATTCGCAATTCTGGATTTAT
>MQRK01221617.1:0-13755 GCA_001938485.1 Girardia tigrina
TTCTGTCATCAAAGAATTGAATTATTATTATTATTTGTAACTTGTTGATATTTGTTATTTGAAATAAAGTTTGATAAAATAATTTGTGTTTATTATTCATATATTTATGTTGGAAGACCATTCTGAATAATTGGAGTCAGATCAAAAGATAAAAGATTATTGATTAAAGATTATTGATTGAGAATTATTGATAAAAGATTATTGATTGAGAATTAAAGATAAAAGATTATTGATTGCGAATTATTGATTAAAGAATTAAGAAAAGAGATTTACGATTAAAGATTTAAGAATTGTATTTTAAAAAGTGAATAATTGAAGTTAAAGACACTTTTAATAATTGTAAAACCCAACATTAAACACAATTCGCGCAAAGCGTTTGTAACTATTACATCCGAATTATGTTCCTGGTCGATGTCAGTGAACTGGATGTCATTCTCATCTTCAAGGCGTTTTTACTTTTTCTTGTCAGAGCTCATCGTCTTCAGTTCCATCCAGTTCTTTAAAGATTGAACATTTCAAAAACCGTTCTTTATTATTCCAACATCATCTACATACTGGCAATCATAGCCAATTTTCGACAGAAATCTTTATCGTTCAAGATATCTGTGACGTGGCTATTCTTGGTATACCCGCGCTTTTACAGTTCCAAATACTGCAGTTTAATTTTAGAGGAAATCTTCCCACTCTCACAGTTGGTGCAGTAAGTCAATCAAATGTCATAAAAACTAATTTAGATGTCAGGCTCGGAGTTTCCCTCGATAACGTTCCAATACGTTGCCCACCAAGGAAACGATCAAAAGAAGATCAAGAGCGCATCCGTGATGAAATTCAAAAGCTACGCAATGAAGGAGTCATTGTGCCTATTAAGAACACCAACATGGCTTTTCAAACTTTTATTCTCATTACAATCAGAATTGTCTTTTGGACAACTCTCAGCAAAACTCTCGTCATTCGACATCGTTCTAAATTTATAATTTTTTATTAATGTTTGTTAATAAACAATTATTCGAACAAATTTTTCATTATTTTCTGATTTTATTTTAAAAATTCAAATTTTGTAGTTTTAGTATTAATTTTTATTTACATATTAATTTTATTTAAAAATTATTTTATGTAAAGAAAGATCATTTAATTAATTCAAAACTTAGTTAAAACTATTTATTTTATTTAAATTTTAATATGAAGATTTGAAAAGATTTAATATTTTTTGATGTTTTTATATATCTTATGCTGCACTTTAAAATATAAATTATACTCGAATAATTATTTATCGTGAACATCTAAAATATCAATTTTCCATCTGGGTGGGAGAAACACATTTCCAAATACTAAACTTAACATACCAAATTTAAAATATTCCTCACAGTGACTTCCAAATATTCATGGCTTTCTCAAGTCGTAGTGGTACATAATCAAAATCGAAAACGTCGTATGGTAATAGATTATGCTTCAACTATCAACATATTTACAGAGTTTGATACCTTTCCAAAAACGTTAATAGCGAATGTAATCGAACAAATTCATGGAAATCAATATTTTAGCACTATTGATATAAATTCGACTTACTATCGGGTTCCATTACATGTTAACCAACAGAATTTTACTGCCTTTGAAGGTGATGGCTTTATATGGCAGTTCACAAGGTTACTTTTTGGAGTGACTAATGGTGTTCTAATTTTCTGCCGCGTGATTTAAGACGTTCTGGAAGATTTACCTGGAGTAGTTTATTACTTTGATGATATAGCTGTTTGTGGTGAAAGCAAAGTGGAACATGACAGTAATCTACAGAAGTTTTTAGAGCGTTCATCAAAGGT
Source organism: Girardia tigrina (assembly GCA_001938485.1). Taxonomy (NCBI): domain Eukaryota; kingdom Metazoa; phylum Platyhelminthes; order Tricladida; family Dugesiidae; genus Girardia; species Girardia tigrina. The sequence goes on from MQRK01221617.1 coordinate 1,815, forward strand.
GGGATTGATGTTTAATTCTCTTAAATGTAAATATAATGTAACAGAAATTTCATTTTTAGGGCACACTTTTAAAAAAAGAAAAATGACGTCCAATTGTCTTTTATTCTCAGAACCTTGATATTATTGAAAGAAAATGGCCTTCTATTAAATTAGAGGCATTTTCAATTGTCAAATCTGTCGAAAAGTTCCGCCCATATCTCTTAGGGAAGCGTTTTAATTAACTACAAATCAAGAAGCTTCGGATTATGTATTTGATGCGCGCCCTAAATCAACCATAAAAAAATCGAAACTATGTCATGGTGATTGCAACTCTCTGAATATTCATAAAACATTATTTATAGACCCGGAATTGTAAACCTAGCAGTTCACGCACTGAGTAGAGTAGGTAACGAATAAGGAATTGTCTAACGTGGATCAGAAAATCTAGGGAGTCAAATCCACGATAAAATGGGTCACCCTGGTATCAATCGTTTGTGTGCCTTTATGAGACGTTTCAACTATAATTCGTTTTTGAATTCTCATGTTTCAGAGATGATTAAAAACTATGATGTATGTGCTAAACTAAAGCCAAAGTTTATTAAAGTACCATCAGCAACTCTGATACAATCCGTGAAACCGTTACAAAGAATCTCAATAGACTTTAAAGGTCCACTTCCAATAATCACTTCAGGACACAAAGTACATTTTTACAATAGTCGATGAATATTCACGATATCCGTTCGCTTTTCCCTTATTTGCACCATCTACATCAAATGATGTTTCCTGCTTGACATCTTTTTTATATTAATAGGCCTCCTAGTTATATACATAGTGATCGAGGAACACATTTTGAAAGTCACGAATTTATTTATTTTTTGAAACACTGAAATGTAGGGAAGACACGTACCACTTCTTTTAATCTATCGTCCGATGGTCAGTGCGAAAGATACAATAGTATTATCTGGAAAACGATACAGCTTCGTTTGTTGCAAGAGTCAAAAAGTATTAATAAATTGGATGAAGAGCTTCCTTTTGTTCTTGTAAATATCCGAACACTTCCATCACGTGCACTTGCAATGGAAACACCATATAACAGTTTTTTTCAATTTCCAACGTCGTTGCACATTATATGACATAGCTGAATTGAGGGAAAATAATATTTTTTTTAATAAAATAATTAAATTTTTTTATTTAATAATATTTTTTTAGTTATTTTTTGAAATATTTGTGTAAAAAACTAACTGAAATAAATAGTGATGAAATAAATAAACATGATACTATTAATTGTAAAGCGTATGTAATTATTACAAAATAAATGAATAATACTCACCAATTATAGTCACACTATTTGTTAGGTAAATTTAACTTGTCAAACTGTTAGCTTTCCTGATTCAAATAAGAATATATCAATTAAATAAAAATTTCCTGGCGGTTGTGAGATAATAAATTGATTTCAATTTCAATTCACCACCTAACTATTATTATTCAAACAAAATCACTATTATCACACAGAAACAATTATTGTATATCCTAATGTTTTTTTAATTGAGGAACCAAAACTTTACTTGTTTTAAAAAATTTTTTATTCAAATTTTTTTAACTTTAATTAATTAATTTATTCTTCTTCGATTTTATTCCATTTTATTTCCAATGTATTCATTTCCATTTTAATCCCTAACAATCACATAAATCAATTTTTCTAAATCTTCTCTTCTTTCTTTTATACTATCACCGCCCCCTTACAGATATTCATCGCCCCCAAAGGCCGTCTGTGGCCATCACCGTCCCCACTGGATTGCTGCAGCGCCCACAAGGGGGCGGTAGCGCCCACTTTGGGAACCACTGTTATACAACAATAGATAAAAAACAAAAGATCAAAACGCAATGAAATTATAATTCTTTCTTAGAAACGATTTATTTCAATCTTCATTATAATTTAAGTTATTTAAGTTTTACTATGTTATACAAAGTTTTTAAGTGCTACGTTAAAAGTAATTTATTTATCGATTTTTTAATAAATAAATATAATAAATCAAATATTAAAATAAATTTGATAAATAAATTACTTTTAACCTAGCATTTCTGAACTCATCCGGAAACTCGGATCCAGCACTGTCAAATGCTTCAATTCTTCTCAGATAATAATATTGTTATAAAAATAAATTCTGATGATCGTTTTTTGTTTTTTTAAAATAGTCTATCATTATTTTTTAAATATTTACATAAAGATATCGATCAAAAAATTTTAAAATGAAATTCATTTTTATAATTAGAATTGTAATTCACATATCCGATTTTTTTTAAGACTAGCAATGAGATTCTTGATTTTTTCATCATCATCCGATTGATATTTTCGAATTATTGAAATTTTTATCTGAATTAATGTTATTGACTTTGCTTTCTTTTAATTTAATATTTGATATTGAATTATATTGGAGAATTGAGTTTGAATTATTTATTTATTTTTCATTCACAAAACAAAACCTATGGAACCATCTGATTCCAATTCAGGCTCTCCGAATTTTAACAAGATTTTCAGTGGACTTTCACCGTTTCCGACACGTCACCCACTTCTTCAAGCCGATTTCTTAAGCAGTTATGGTTTTTTGGGGATTGTAGGACTCTTAAAAATATTGAAGCTCATTCGTTTCCTAAAATTTCGATCCCATCCAATTCCTTATCGTCAATCCTATCGAGTTTTTCAAAGACGACCGCTTTATTCATCAAAGACTCTGCTCCAAACCGTTTATCCCGCGATCCGGCTTTCTTTTCAGTTCATCCGGTGGTTCACCGTATAATCACCAAGGCATGTCATTCAGTCAGGCACAAGCGATGCAAACTTCCTGTTAAATCCAGATCGGTCGTTCAAGAAGAATTTCGACTGTTAGAGAAAGACGGTATTATGGTAACATATTGAGAGCGAGGCATTGCTTGGAAGCGTAATAAATCAAATTTAATTTAATTTAAATAATTAATAATTTCATTATTGTAAAATTTGAAATTTTTTGCCTTACAACTCGCAAATGACGTGAATGCATGTGTTTTGTTTTGAGTTTTGTTCAAAAAAAATTATGAACAATGAAATTTTTTTATATTTGTACAGAAATACTGTTTATTTTTAAAGGCTATTTCATACAGAAAGGGCTTTAGAGTTTTTTATAATATAAATTAAAATAAAGCCTTTGAATTTGCTAAAAGAAATTTTTAGGTACCAATTTGTAATTTTTACCGGCCAAATATTTGTACAGTGTGAATTTTACTATTATTAGTGGTTTGATTGAATATTAATTGAGATTTCTGTCGGTATTAAAAGCATGAATTTGTATAAAAATGTTTTTTTATTTCTTGTAAAGATTATATAAATATTGAAAATTATTTTTATTAAAAAAATGTTGTTTGCGAATATTTGTATAATTATTTTTTTTGAATTATTATTCGTCGAATAATTTAATTGGAAATTAAAACAGAAGTTGTTTAAATGTATTATATGGATTAAAAATAAAAAATATCGAGCGGAAATTTATCTTTTTCAATTGAATATTAAAGGTATCATCCATCGTTTTTCTTCCCCATGAGCCTCAGGTCTTTATGTAGCCGAAAAACCGGACAAATCATTTCGTCCCTGAGGAGATCATCGAGCGTTAAATTCCCTCACATTGCACGATTCCTATCCCATACCATTGATCACTGACATTGTTCATCGATTCTGTTAAGAGAACTCACACATTTGACAGAACATTTATTACATTCACATTTATTATCATCTTTATGATGATCAATAGTATTGCTTTCACTTAGATTCATCAATCAATTTTCAATATCTCCCATTATAATCTGAACTATACTTGAGAAGATTATTTTATTTAAAAATATTTACTTTAAATTTTATTGGCTGAAATAAAATATTTCTATAGTCATTTTTAAATATTAATTTGATTTTAATTATTTAAAAATTTACAAAAATAAAATCAATAAACTTATTTAAAAGTTGCAATCATAAAAATTAAAAATTTGAATATTAAATCTAAATTTAAATAAACTAGTTTCAGATTATAAGAAATTAAATATTGATAATCCATCTGGTTAGGAGAGGCACAATCCCAAATCAAACTACAACATTTAAACATACAAACACTACACAAAAACATCCACACACCAAATATTCCTCACAGATTCACTGGTTCAAAAGTATTTTCAAAAATTGATTTAAAGAAAGCTTTCCAGCAGATCCTCGTTGCGGATGAGGACACCGAGAAAACTGCAATTATCACCCGATTTGGCTTATTTGAATTTCTTCGAATGCCTTTTGGTCTCAGAAATGCAACTTAATCATTCCAGAGCTACATTGAAACAGTTACAGCTGATCTCGATGGTGTTTTCGTTTATCTGGAAGACTTTTCTCATTGCATCAAATAACGAAGATCAACATTTTCAGACTTAGCGTTCACTATTCACTTGATTGCATGAAAACAATCTCCAAAATATACTAAAAGATGTATGTTTTCAGACTTCAGTGAAGTTTCTTGAATTCCAAATAAACTCCGATGGAATCGCTCCTATCCCAGATCGGATAAAAGTAATCTCGGAACTCGCATTCCCAGTCACAGTATCACAACTCAGGAGATTTATCGGCATAGTAAATTTCTATCATCGATTCTTACCACATGCTTCTGAAATTCATGCGCCACTGGTTTCCATTTCATCTGAACCTAAGACTCTAAAACTCAATTGGACTGAAGATTTAACTTCCAGATTTTCCGAAATTCAGAAAATAATTCTCGATTGTCCAACTCTTATGTTCTATGACCCATCACTATAGTTACAGTTAACCTGCGACTCATCCGATATCGCAATTGGAGCTGCATTGCATCAAAAGAATGGACAGATCCTTGAACCTATTAAATTCTTCTCTCGAAAACTTTCAGACACTGAAACCTGATATTCAGCATTCTATCGAAAACTTCTAGCAATTCATGACGTTGCTTTACATTATGAAAGCATTAAATATTATACATTTTATATTATTATACGTATTATTATTATTTATTATTATTATACGTATTATTATAATATTTTATAATATTTTATAAAATATTTCATTGAAAATGTATATCCTTATTCGGAACTGCGAATCAGACATCGAATTATCGTCATCATCCAACAATGCAATCTCCCGCTCGCTATTTGAATCAATCGAACACTCATCATGCTGTGGCGAACCCAATAGCCCTTGAACCAATTCAGCAGTTGAAAGACCCGAAATCTGCAATTGATGAGCGGCCAACACAAGACAAGAACCGTTCAGATTTGTGATTGTGGTACAGCTGTCTGAGGAAGCCATTTCGGCCCAGAGTTCCGATGGTGAAAACTGGATTTGTTGCGAACAATCATTCGTATAGAGAAGATTCGCAAAACCATTTCCGGACTCCATCGACGGTAACGAACCACTCCTGATCAGCAAATAATCTGACCTTTCCGACTATCCAATAATGATTTAATTGCCGATATGCCCTGCATTTGAACTGAATTCAAAACGTCAATATTACCAGCCGTAAATCTCGAATTTGTTAATTTCGAAATCAATTTCACATTTTCTAACAATTTATTGATCTCCGATTCGATAACGGGGAATTCGTCGACCGTCGTTTTATGGCGAAAAACGTTTGACGTTTCGCAATTTTTCAAATCGAGACCAAGTTCGAAAATCGGTGTGACAGATGAATCGGAAATCGAGGCGGAATTATGTGACAGATCCCTCAATAGACTCGTCAAATTCAAGGAGATATCGGTTGCCGCTATCGGTGATCTTAATTTCTAGGGTTTCGTGTCGTCATTTGTCGTTTCATCGACCATATTTCAGGCACGAAATTTTTTTTAATGTATCCTTTCAAAATTACTTTAATGCCCGATATTACGACTGATCACAAATTTCCAGCTCAGTGGATTGTGGCAAACGTCACGGGAACAATCGAAACCGTCAATTAAAAATGTAAAACGAAATTTCGAGCAAAAACTTTATTGTTTCTTTACAAATTTCGGTCCAATTTCAAATAACAAATAACAATGGCGACTGACGTCAATTTAAAAAACTTTTTGCGCCGAAAATTATAAATTTAATTCGAATAAACAAAGTTTTTTCCAAAAAAAATTATTATAAAAATAGTAACAATGATTTTTAATATTCGATCGATTTTATTCGATTCATTATTTTTCAATTCGGTCATCGACCAATCAGCAACGGCTTTGACTTGTTGTAGACCGTGTGATATGATTCATTTCTATCGGACAGCGGATATTAAAGATTTTGTGATCGTCCATGAATTTCAAACCAACACTGTAGTTCCTGTTAAAAAAAAGTTGACTGCCACTCGATAAAGTATTCTATTGATAAATTCTTTTGTGTTTATATCAAACATTTTGAAATTGTTTGATTCTGGATTATCCTTTATTTCTGTCTTTTCATTATTATTTTTTAACCAAAGAGATGAAGACTCGGTCTTTTTATCAACCAGTGTTTTATGAGAGGATGAGCAATTTGAATTCTGAAAAATGCAGCCCATCAAACAATTATGACGATGTAATAATCTCCAATAAACAGACTTATCTTGCAATGAGATCCTCTGAAGATAGTTATGTTAAATAGAAATTGCAGTTCCACTGTCAGCATCCACTTCACTATCTTTACTTGATGTCATGACTGAAGGAATCTGGGGTAATGGATTGTCGAATAACGAATCATTGTCTTCAAAAATGGGAGGAATGTAATTTTCAATGGCTATTTCCGTTTCAGGTATAGCATTTTTTTTGTGTGATGATGACTGAATGACAACGGCAGCTTTCCCGCAACCACCGCTAACAATTGATTGTGGTCTTTGATTGTATAAGCAAGTATTTGTGTGGGGACGACTCATATCCGGATAATCAAATGTCAGTAAATCTGTATTGCTTGAATGGGAGCTAACTCCACTATCCATAGGAGATCGACTCGACTGAATACATGCCAAGCTGACTCTTGAAACAGAAGGAATTTTGACTGCAGTATTTTTTTTGTTTCATTTTTTGTTTCTTCTATTTCAGAGGAAAAATTGTCAAATAAAAATAATTTTATTTTTGCTTTCGTTTTCTCAGTCCTCGTAGCTAAAAGATTGGTTGAAATAACTGGCATTGGTGGTGGTAATTTTTCAAGATTTGAAGAGTCTTGAAGCAGTGAAGAAATATGCTCCATTGATGAGCATTCTGAATCTTCCGTGGAATCTGCTTTGTTCGAGTCATTTTGAAAACTCTCTAGATCTTCATCTCATTTTTTACTCAAAATATCTCCCACTTTAACGTTGCCCTCTTCATTCAGCATCATTTCATCTAAAGGAATATCGATCTCTGTGTTGGAGGACTCCGAATGGATGAATGGACCATGTAACTGTTCTGTAGTTCTGGCAGAAGATGGGAAAGACTGTCTTTGACTTTTGATAATTTAAAATTTCCCAGTGTAAAATTGTTTTTGAAAGAATAATCCGTATCATCATTTGACGAATAAATTCTATAAAGGAACATCAAAACTCCAATTTTGGCTTGTGGTCTTAATCCTTGATTAAGTAATGAACAACACCTCTGTAAGAGAGTGACGGGATTAGAATTGACATCGGTTGCTAATTGCACTTTTAGCATTTCTTCTTTTAGGTGTACGTTGTTATTAATAGAATGCATTAAAGAGACTGCAACAAACCATACTGATAATGTACGAGATCAAAACAGACCAACACAGAGCAGTTTTCCACAACTATATTGACTTTCAGAAGTCTTCGGGAGAAGGGTTGATTACCAATAGGAAAATTGAATTTAAAATCTTTCTTTTTATCGCGAAACAGATGGTGTCTCGTGATCAAAACGTTTATATGTTTGACAAATGTAAGCCAGTCCAGTGTCATCCAGTAAAATTTTTGCATTATAAACGTCGCAACCCAAATTCATCTTTATTGTATAACTCAGTGGTCACACTAGCGGCTCCAAAGTGTTGTCATTTTTAATACTTTGATGCGCTCCACACTTGCCCAATTGACACTGGTGAGATCAGCGGTATCACCCCCCAATGCGAATCAAACAAGATGAGTCAAAGATAAAAAAGGCATTTTCAACAAAATACGGACAATACTGTTTCAGAAAAATCCTTTTTAGAATTGCTGCGGTCACAGCAACTTTTCAGGAGCTAATGATGAAAGTTTTAGGAAATTTGAATTGGAAAGAAGTAGTAATATATTTAGATGATATTTTGCTTTTTGCAAAAGATAAGAAAGAACTTTTTCAAAGAGTAAATAATGTATTTGAAAATATTAAACCATCAAACAGAAAAGTATTTTTGTAGAAAAGAGTAAATTTTTAGGATATATCATAAGTAAAGATGGTATTATTACTACATATGGTAAATTACTACATAAAATTTATAAAGGATTTTGCAAGATATGCAAGAGAATTGGAATGTTTATGTGGTAAAAATAAAGATAAGAAACTGATTTGGTCTAAAGAATGCCATGAAGCTTTTCAAAAGTCTTAAAAGATTTTTGTTGCGAACAGATTATAAAACTATTACGTTGATAATGACTACAAATAACCCTATCACATCACAGTTCCAAACATGGATAAATTTTTTGAGTAGTCTTGACATGAAAATTGAATATCGAAAAGATGAAAAACATTCAAATACTGATACAATGTCAAGAAATTCATGCGCATTATGTAATCAGTATGAAACAATACATGAAGAGGTCAAGAAAGGAAAGATTAAAACAAGAATACTGGTATTAAGCGAAGAATCAGATGGCTTTAAATGGCAGAAGAATAATAATGAAATGAAACAAATAATCGAGGACATAAGTAAAGGTAGAACAAGAAAATGGGCATTAAAGAATGATATCATCATTGTCGGGGTTCTTTTTGGTGATCTTTAAATTTTTGATATTTTTAAATTTTCGATATTTTTAAAAATCATATTTATATTTTAAATAAATCAAAAATAATATTAAAAATTTTATTAATTTGAAAATAATTAATTGTTATAAATAATCTGTAAAATAAATATTTAAAACCAAATTGTCTCTTAAAGTTGTAAATGGTTTTTGCAAATTTTTGTTAAAAAGAAATAAAATGTTTTATTAAAGAGAAATAATTTATAGTTTAAATTATTAATAATCACTATGTTTAAATTGAATTTTCAAAATATTTTTAAAGATCTAAATTTATAAAAAATTGAATAAAATAACATATTTATTTATTTATCGATATTATTATGTATATTTAGAATTTTTAGATCTGCATTATGAAATTGAAATAGTTCCTCATAATATTTGTTTCAATAATGAAAATTGTAGTAGAAATAAAGTTTGCAAATTATGAATTCTAATTTCAATCACGAACCTAATAGTCATAAATCAAGAAAATAAATACTGGATCCTAACGGCAGAACGAGCAAATTTTATTGAAGAAATGCACAAATTGTTGTGTCATGCAGGTTGTAAAAAGGTCTATAACTACCTCCGAGATGATTTCATCATGGAAAATACGAGAGAATTTATAAAAGACATCGTTCAAAGTTGCATAAATTGTCAGAAAAGGAAGACACTAACAACCTAAACGAAAGAAAAGCATATAAAGCAATTAGCGGATGAACCATTCCAGAAAATATACATTGATTTTTGTAAACTGTAAAAGCGGTTATAATGGAATCCTGATTCTTCCGTTAGAATCACTTTTAACAAAAAAATGAATCAGTTAAAAAAACAATCAGTCGAAACGATAAACACTATAATACAAAAAAAATAAATTAATAAACATACAAGTAACCTACGGATAAAAACATAATAATCATGCAATCATCATATATTTTCAGTAATAATGGAAAACACGGTAAATTAGTATTATTATTTATTAATCAATACATTTATTGATTTTCAAAATATTTATTTCATTTTTTTTATTTTCGTGGATTAAAAAGTTAATAAATAAAATATGATATCAAGTAGAATTCTTTCTTGGCAGGTATTCAGGTTAAATCCCAAAGCAACATATATCGGTAATAGTTAAACTGTCTTTGACTTTATTAAAAACAACATTTCGCTACAAAAAAAATTCACAAAGAAGCCAAAACTACAATGCACAAAATACGACGATCTCGACAAATTGGAATTCTTACATCTTGATATCATCGGTCCGCTTCCTCCAAATAAAAATTTCAGATACATTTTGTGCATCATAGACCGAAAAACAAATTGGTTCGAGACTATTCCAATAAGAGATATTTCCTCTAATACGATTTGTTCAAAATTTAAAAAACATTGGTTATCAAGATATTTGAAATAATCAGGTTCGGCACTAACAACATCACAGTTTTGAGAAACAAGCATGAAAGAACCTACAATTTAAGAAACGTCAAAATAACATAAATTACAATAAATTTTTTTTGAAACATTCCATTTGTTCAAGGGGGGCTGTGTAGTGCGAGCCTCCCACGCTCTTTCATTTTTATTTTCCATTTGACTTGATGTGATTTTTATTTTTTTTGGTGCGCTTGTTTTGTATGATTTATTTATTTGTTTGTGTATTGTTTTTTTTTGCGTGCTGTCATTTGATTTATTTTGGACAATACCGCTTGGTATTGACATTTAACGTTCTTCAGTGCTAGGATAACTTTTAGTCAATCAACAGTTCCTTAGATCTACAGATAATCAAATAAATATTATGAAATCAGAAAACAGCATCTCAAAAATAAATTCGGAAGAAGTGATTCGTTTTCAAGAACAAAAAAAGACAATTATAAAACGAAGTTAAATTCTCACATTAAATTTGATTCGAAAGAATTATATAATATTTCCCACAATTCTTTGAGTACAAACAATTGCTTTAATAATAATAAATAAAATCAATAATTAGATTGATAGAAAAATTTAATGCAATTACTTACCAAGGAAGTGTATGTAAATTATTTTTAAATGCAGTTTATGTATGTTACGACAAATACAGTTATTTTTTTTCAAGTAATTTGACTTATATTTTTTTGTTTTAACTTTCTGACTAGTTAGTTCGTTTGTAATATATTTTATTACCTAAATCCATTCAACTTCAAAATTATAGTTGAGTGGGTTTAGTCCCAGACAAATTACTAAATAAGAAAAAATATTGTATCAACCCGCTACGGTCGATACACTATTTTTTTATTTAGGTAATAAAATTTTATTTAATTTTTATTTTTTTTTTAAACGAAAGAAAAGCATATAAAGCAATTAGTGGATGAACCTTTCCAGAAAATATACATTGATTTTTGTAAACCATTGAAAAGAAATATAAATGTATGTCAATATATATTTGCAATAATTGACCAGTTTAGTAGATATATTAGCCTGAATGCAGCAACTAGTCAAGATGAAAAAACAGTTAGAAAATTGTTATTGGACAGATGGATATGGAAATTCGGACCACCAAAAGAAATAAATGTAGATAGAGGAAAAATATTTGAATCGGTTTTGTTCAAGGACATGGCGAAAAAATTTAAAATTGAGGTGTTTTATTCGAGTCCATATCATCATAACACAAGTGGAATCCTGGAAAGACAGTTTCGCACGATCAGAGATGCTTTGAATATTAGAATGAAGGATGGATATCATAAAGATTGGACAGAAGTCTTATCAGAAGTCGAGTTTATGTTAAATAGTACTGTACAAGCTACGACAGGCATGTCACCGGCCGAGATAGTATTTGGAAGAAAACTGAGACATTGGTGGAAGAACAATTACGAAGATAACAAAAATTTGAAAGCAGTTGAACAAAAAACAGAGACAAAAAGAATTTTTGAAGTTGGAGACAAAGTATTAATTAAGAAGGAAAATGTCTCAAAAGAAGATGACCGTTACATGGGCCCCGCAACAGTGGTGAAAAGAAATCATGAAAGAAGTTACGAGTTACAGCTTGAAGATGG
>MQRK01221617.1:13805-27052 GCA_001938485.1 Girardia tigrina
TGGCTAAAGCCATTTAAATCGAGGGGGATGTGAGGAATATTTTGAATGTTTGATGTTTTGTGTTTGAATGTGTATGTTGATTTGGAAATGTGTCTCTCCTACCCAGATGGATGATTAATTCTTATTATCTAAAAATAAGTAATGTTTATATTTATCTTTAATTTCATATAATTTTAAAATTTTAAATAAGTTAATTAAGTTTTATAATATTTAATAAATAAATCAAATTAATATTTTTTAAATAATTAATTATAATTTAAATTATTATCCAATAAGTTTTGAGTGAATATTTTATTTAAATATTTATTTCCCAATTTTCTAAAAAAGTAATGAAAATAAAACCATTAATCAATTTTCGCTTTGAATGCAAATGTACGAAAGTTTTGACAAAGATTGTTTTGAGGACAATCAAAATTGTTGTTTAAATAAAAATATAAAAAATCAAATTGGTGTTCTTAATATTATTATTTAAGTTGTCGATTAGATAACTGATTTGAGTCTGTAAAACTTGAAGATCATTCGACAATGAGATGACACTCAGATTGACATAACATATGTCAATCGATTCTTCATCAGCTTCATGAACCCAACAAATAACTTCAGCTCCGATATCCAATAACTTTTTACACAATTCAGGAGAGAAATCCGATCTCAAATAATATAAGAAAACGATCTTCCTTTTCAATAAATTTTCATTGGTCGAAATTTGTTTGAAAGAAACATGAGCGAATAAAACAACGCGATTTTTAGACGGGTCAACAAATAGACGAACATCTTCAGCGAAAAGTTTGTCAGTAGAAATACTCCCGATACTCTCGGTGTCATTATCACTCTCGTGCAAATCAAATCCCTCAACAATAAAACTCAAAATAGTTTTAAAATCGATAATCAATAAGAGAATATGAATCTCAATTTATTTTCTCGAACAATTCGAATATTTTCAATAATCAATTTGAATAATAATAATTTAAAACAATTTCAAGGTCATTTTTATAATTTTGTGGTAAAAAAAATGTTTTTTTGTTCAATACAAGGAAAAATCAAACACAATTCTTATAAAAAAATTAATCATGCTCAAATTAAGAAAAACTCATCGAATCATTGTTCAAAAACCAAAATTTTTTACAAAAAAATGTTTTTTCAAGTAAATGTCAAAGGCTCAACTTTCTTTTCAATTTGATTTGATTTTCTTTTGTTAATATAAATAATGATAATAATTTAATTTAAAATATAATAATTCAAATGTTTGAATCCTTAACAATACATCTTTCTATCACATAACAGACTATATATTGCTCATATTCATATATATCCATAGTATTAATATGTTGACCATAATCATTTATGACTTCAATAGATTGTATACTAATATTAGTGATATGATATAGCTTAGACTAAGATAGCCAGGACTAGCGTAGGCTAGACAACAAAGTATAAAACATATTTTGTACTAAAAATCGACTATATTTAGAGAATTAACAATTTAAAGTCCCGCTTTGTTCCTTATTTGAAGAATCTACAATTCAAAATTCGAATTCCTGCTTTATGTATATTTACTACAAACCAATCAGAAGCTTTTTCAAGTGAACCGGAACCGTTGCCATAACAACAGGTGACCCTCACTGGGGGTTGGTGGTGGAGAACATAAATTTCCGCCCTACTCAGAAACATAATTAATTATAATACCTGATGATTCTAATTCTTCATTTTCTATTCTTTCATTTAAATACGCTACTGAAGATCTTACAAAATATGTTAACATTTCTCTATTTGTAATACAGTTGAATCCGTTTAATGTCACACTGCTTAATATCCACATTCAGTTATTATCAACATGGTGGAGATTCTCTGGCGAACTTCTACTGTGTCTTTAACAAAAATATCCGTTTATTATCACATCGGTTATTGTCACAATCTGCTTAATATCAACATGATTTAGCATGCCCTGCCGGCGACGAGGCCGCATAATATCACATTTAATCACTCGCGTGTCTGCGGCTCTGCGCGCACACACACACACATACATGCACATTGTCACGGTCCCACCAGCAGTATAGCGCCTGTATGATGATGGAGCTCTTTAAATGAATCATCATGGTGAGTGGAGACAACCACATGAGTAGCTGCGTGGATGCATTTGATTTGCACACTCATCGATACCCACAAGCACTCGCACAACACGGATGATACTGTAGGTGTGTTGCTCAGGCGTATAGTATCTGTACAATAACAATCATCCAGTCACACATCCACTTAACTCAGTCGGCGATTTCATTATTGGTGTACACGTGACGCATGCAAAACATCATGTTAATGAAAAGAAAACGTTTTGATTTATCCGTAGCTTCGAAGATTGAGATTATAAATTAAACTGATCCTGGGCATCAGCTGAAGGCAGTAGCTGAAAAGTTTGGTTTGGATCGGACTACAATAACGAAAATTATGAAGAAGAAAGATAAGCTGCAAGGAGCTTTTCAGGGAGGTGCAAACAATCCAACAGCCAAACGGCAGCGGCAATCATCTGTCCCACATGTAGACGCAGCCCTCCTCCGTTGGTTCAAACACATTCATCCGCAAAATATTGGCATCACTGGTCTGGACCTACAAAGAAAAGCAATGGATCTCGCTCGCCAACTTGGTATGAGGGATGTGGAGATTAGTCTCTCATGGATAAACCGCTGGAAACAAAAACACAACGTTGGTTCTAAAACTGTGTGTGGTGAGAGTGAGTCTGTGAAAGCGGAAGCAGTGAATCACTGCTTGGCAACTACTCTTTCGGTTATTCTCGCGGATTTTGCCCCCTCGGAAATTTTTAACGCAGACGAAACAGAATTGTTTTGGTGTGCAATACCAAAACACACGTTAACCTTCAAAGGACAACAGTGCAAAGGCGGAAAGCAATCGAAAGCCCGTATCACAGTGTTGGTGGCAGCCAACATGGCTGGCAAAAAGCTTCCAGTACTAGTAATCGGACGCAGTGCAAAGCCACGCTGCTTTCAAGGCTAGAAGCATCTTCCCACTCTATACATCTCACAAAAAAAAGCGTGGATGACGTCGGAGCTATTCGACAAGTGGATCCGGGACCTGGATAAGAAAATTGCAGCTAACAAACGTCGAATTGCCCCGCACATCCCCAAATCATCGGCTTGCGGAACATAACCCTCTTCTTCATCCCTCCTGGCACAACAAGCGTTTCCCAACCAATGGACGCCGGAGTGATTTGAAACTTCAAAAGTCACTATCGTCGAATCCTAATTGAAAAGCGAATTTCTGCATTTGATCTCGGCCAAGAATACACCCCTTCTCTCATTGATGCGCTACTGTTCCTCCGCACTGCTTGGGAACGCGTCACTGAGTAAACAATTGCCAACTGCTTCAGGAAAGCATTTCCTCCGCCTTTTCTGCTGCAGAAGAAATTGGGACTGAACCTGAAGAGGGCTTTGTCTCTTCCGCCTACAACCGTGACACATTGTGGGAACGCTTGGCTCAGGCCGGTCTCATTCCTGAAAGCATCTACTTCTGTGATTATGTCGACATGGACAAGGACGTCATCATTACAGAGGTGGCAACTGAAGTGGATATTGTTAGAGATATCAACGCTAGTGCAACTGCTGCTCATAGCGACAGTGACGCGGAATCGGACAGTGATATCCAAACAGTTGATGTCACGACGATTCCACCAACGCATGCTGCTGCGCTGGAAGCTGTTGAAACTCTTCGACGATATATGATTTCGCGTGATGTGTACGAGAGTACGTCGTCTTCTTTGATTATCATTGAGAAAACTGTGCACTCACAAAAAACACTGAAATAAAATTACTGAATTTATGTCTTTTTAACATGTTCTCAATTTCTGATGCGCATACTGTTCTTGGCGTTGGCTATTATGATTGGTTTGCTTTTGTACTGAATGCAGTATACTGTACTTGAACGTGTAAGATAGGGTGCATTCATTTTCTGAGGCAGTCGGTTAATATCCACATCCGGTTAATATCGACATAAAGTTTTATCCCGTGCGATGTGACATTAAGCGAATTTAACTGTACTAAATTGTAATTATTATAACCATGTTCAACTTCTCTTTTTTCATTTAACATTTTTTTATATAAAAGTTTACATTGTAATTGAAATTTATATAAGCCATTTCTTTTTTCAATTTTGGCTTGAATAAGTTTTATTATTTCTTCTATATATCGAGAGACAATTTTTTTAATATTATTTATTTCATTATAATATTTAGTATAATATTTTACACTTCTATTACCATCATTTTTAAATTTTATTTTTGATTTATTTGAATTGTTGTGTGGTATTTCTGAATTAATTTTATGTGAATCTCCTCGAGTGTGAATAGTTAATTCTTCACTATTTGAATAACTTTTATTACATTCAATACATAAAAATCCTGATTGAGGTCTTGTAAAATTTTGAAAATTTGAAAAATTGCTTGCCATTTTTTACGTATTTTTTTATAAATTTTTGCAATTTAAATTTTGGAATTTTTATCGATCCAAAAGATCAATTGAATGAATTTTGGAGTGTTCGTTCGACTGATAAAATTGGTTTAATTAAAATTTATTTGAAACCAATTTTTGATTTTGATCGATTTGAAAATTTTAAACTTTAAAATTAAAATTTTCAGAGTAGTGTATATTTTAAGGTATGAAGTTAAAAATTATTTTTAAAAAAATATTTAAATAAAAAAAATTAATAGGGGAAAAAAATTTTTTCCGATGATCTAAAGATAGTCGGATGAATAATTTTTTTAATTTTTTTTCCTTATTTAAAAAAACTCTATTAATTTTTTTTATTATTTAAATATTTTTTTTAAAAAATATTTTTTTTATTAACCGGAAAAAAATTTTTTTTTCCTTTTTAAAATTTTTTTAAAAATAATTTTTGGCTTTATACCTTAAAATATATACCACTGATTAGTAATCAAAGGAGATGACGGAGAACAAAGCTGATTTTATCACTCAAGTACCAAACAATTAGTTTGCTGCGGCAAAGAGACCACTACAGAAACCACGATTGATAGGGAGTAAGAGTTTTATAATGTAAGAGTTTTTCTACGGCCTGAAGGTACTTAACAATATTCAACATCTGGAATTAACAGAATAATGTCCCTGGCGATAATTTTGTGGTTGGTGAAACGAGTGACCAAAACAGTTACAAGCGCTAATGAAGTTATGTTCTTCATGAATTTTTATGAACACTCTACTTTGACCTCATCAATCAAAAGCATTCAGGTATCATAAAAAGCTCAAGGATATCAAAAAGAATATATATATATATATATATTTAAAATTTTATTAAAGCTTCTTTTACATATTTATTGGGCATGTTTCAATGCTTACATACATCATCAGCAATATTATAATACTTTAATAATTTATAATATATTTATATATATAAATATAATATAAATATATAATATATTATTGTTAGATCTGTTGAAAGGGCAAATTGCGTCAATTATGTATGGAAAGTTATTTTCTGATGTGTTGAGCAGGATCGAAAATATATATCATATTTATTGTACTTCTTTACCGTACAATACAAGACAATAAGTCGTTTAAATTATTTAGTGCCTTAATTTTATATTTTGTTGCACTTAAAAGACAAATTTACCAACTATTTATTTAAATAATTAACTGAAATAATTTAACTACTGAAATATCAAGTGCAATGGGTAAATAAAGAATAAATATTATAAATAAAGTCTTCTATATTTCACAGGCCCCCTCTGACAGATGGCGCATTTTTCCAGCTTGTCTGCACATTCCATACAGAATGGATGTCCACATTCCAAAACACAATCTATTTTATTATTTGCACAAATGATGCATATCTCACCAGCAGATTCCTGAAAAAATAAAGATCTAATGAAACCTTTCTTTTCTACTTCCTTTACTTGAGGAGTTTTGAGTTGTTGTCTTTTAGAATGATTATCTTTGTAACATTGTTCAATTTCGACTCTTAGTGATCGTTTTTTGCAGATATCAAAGACGTTACACCCTTCAGCTGTTACCACAGAAATATTTTCGGACATCCAAATCACTGATTGAATAACCGTAAATAGCCGGTTTTCCATATTTGACTAAAGCAACATTAATGCTATAAGATTCTGAATTATAAATACATCGCAAGTCGATATTTTCTTCAGCAATTGCATCAATGCCGTTTCATGTTGATCGTCCTCACTGTTTATTTCAGATGTTTTACTTACCAGCAGAACTGCAACGTCCAGTTCCTCCAATTCTATTGCAATTTGCAACGGTATTTGTCCATTATTATTTCTGGTACTCGCATATCGCCGAGCATTCTTTGAACGAATCAGTTTCGTACAATATTTAGTTTGCTTTTCTTTCATTAAAGTTGTTAGTAAATTCTCTCCATTTTCAAAAGTCTTAGGGCAAAATATCTCCACATCTTTCAAATGATCAAACAAATTCTCATCTTCACTCTTTGCAGCCTTATACAAAATGTCTTCTATCACCGATTGTTGAACATTTGCGTTAGCTCTATCAAATAATAACTGAGTCAAATTCGAGTTGGCGTAAGTGAGACTTGTTTCAATAATTTCCTTTGTAATATACGTTGATAAGATTTCATCAGACATTACTTTCACCAACACCTCTGCGTATTTAAACCATCTTTTTGTAAATGCCAATTTAAAATCTTCTTCAGTAACATTTATTTGGTTCGAGAATTTAGAAGGCTTTGACAATAATGCCAAAAGAAGTCTGAATTTTGCAATGGTAAATAATAATTATTTAATATATTAAAAAAATGACTAATAATAAATTATTATTTCCTACTGACTATAATCCAAAGTATTGCTTTTGCTTAAATTCATCACTCAATGTTTAAAACTTCTCATCGAAAATCTGAACTAACTTGAAAAGAATTATTTTATTTAAAATATTTACTTTAAATTTTGTTAGTTAAAATAAAATTACTTTTTATAATCATTAAAAACATAAATTAATTAATTTAAAGATTGTCACAAGGACAATAAAACTAGTAATACTAATAAAAATATTGAAAGTTACATTAGTGTTCTTAATATAGCAACATACAACCACGTGACTCCGAACATAAAATGTCTAGAGACATTCGACGAATCTGACACAAAAGTAGAATAATTTATAAATAACTTTAACATGTACGATAAGATAATGTAATTTTCAGAGGAAAGAAAAATTTTCTTAGTAACACAATACATGACTTTGGATGCTATAATAAAGTATTAAACAACACTCAGTGAAACGTGTAAAGAGAAATTAAGAGTAGCGTTCTAAAAGGAAACAAACATCCTATATTTAATGAAAGAAATGATTAAGTTGAAAATTACTTCCAGCAAAGAAGTTTATTGATGCTTTAATGAAAATTTGGAAAATGGCCTTGTGGCATCTTAAAAGATTGCTGAAAAACTTTAAACTTATTGAAAAAAAGAAAGCTTCATAACATTGCTGAGAAGCTGATATTGCCAGCTCTAAAATAAGTCATTTCTACTATTATGCATCCTGATCCAACCAAAATACTCCAAGTGTTGCCTCTTAGTGACTTCTCTGTTCAAAGGCGCATAGATGAAATAGCTAATGACGTGAAAGTACAACTGCTATCAAAGTTGCAAAACACTAAATTTATGATTCAATTGGTTGAGTCTTTACTGTCTGACCACTCGCTTTGCTTATTGTCTATGTTCGTTATTTTGATGACTGCACCCTGCCGGAGGAATTTCTTTTCGGTCAGAACCTGACCACAGATACCAAAGGAAAAACAATTTTCATGGCTCTCAAGTCATTCTTCGACAAAAACTGCATTCCACTGATCAATATTGCTGCATGTGCAACAGACGGAGCACCATGCATGATTGGTCGATAAAGAGTTTTTCTAGCATTTTTGAAAACTGAAGTCCCAAATTTGTTTACCGTTCATTGTCTTGTCACATGCATCATTTTGCGGCTAAAGCCCTTAGCCAGAAGCTTCATGAATCTTTGGAGATTGTCACTCAAGTAGTAAACATGATCAAGGAAAATGCCAATAAGGATCGAATTTTTAAGCATCTCTGCGATGAAAATGACAAAGAGTACAATCGTTTTCTTTTACATACTGAAGTACGTTGGCTGTCTAAAGGGCATTGTCTCGCGCGATTGTTAATAGTATTCTCACATTCTTCTCAAATAATGGACCTTCAACATTTTTCGCAAACCTGGAAACAGTAAAGAAGAATGTCTTTTATCTCGCGGGGATCTTTCATAAACTCAAAAGACTGAATTTGCAACTTCAAGTGGGGCAGATTACTCTCATAGATTACAAAAGGTACAATATTACATTCATAAACAAACTGGATTTATATCGCCAGAACATTCTCCGTAAGGAGTTCTACCAGCTGCCTGAACTTGCTATTATTGCTTATATCATAATTGTGGAGGATGTGGAATGTTATGGGGAACTTCGGAAATCATAAAAGGAAGATATGTCAGCACGTTTCAACGAGATTCTTCCGCTGAATGTTCCATCATGGATGACAGAACCATTTCTTGCCATTATAGAGGATATTGACATTAATTGTCAAGAAGAGCTCTTCGATTTGCGTAACAATGAATAGTCTCGACTGTTCCTTAATAAAGGTGGCTATTTACAGCTGTGGAACAGGAAAAATTTTTTGCATCAATACCCAATATAATCGACCAAAATATATCTGCTACTTCTGGCGTTTTCCCACTTCTTATTTGGTAGAGTGCAGGGTTACACCCACAAAACAGCGATTCATCAATACAGCGAATCATCAAAACAGCGATTCATCAAAACAGTGAATGAAATTTTTCATTTTTGATATCACACGATATTACGTAACGATTTTTTCACATTCTCAGAAGTAAATCCAATAATTCTGTATGCAGCTTTGGCCCTATATGTAAATAATCGTTATGACATCTCCCTTGAACTTGGGCACCTGCATCAAACACAATTCGGAGTTTAATTTCTCCTTGGTTACCCATGACCACAGAGAAGTGTGGTAAGATCCATTGTTGTTCATCTCTGTTCACTGATCCCATTTCTGAAATGTATCCTTTTTCGATATATTCTTGCAACACTCTCTGATTAAGCACTCTCACTTCCGGTTGTTTGTCTAGCATTCGTCGGAGGAATTTCAATCTGTTATTTGCCATTCCAAACGTGCTTGGCCACGATTCAATCTTGTCTTTCCATGGTAATCCGCCACAATATCTCTCCCCGTCATAATGAACAGCTTCCGACGCTCGACTGAGAATTCCATTTCCTTCGGTTGTATTAACTCTCCCTCTAACATCGTCGAGATTTTCGAATTCTTCCAATTTTCAGAGAAGTTCCATGTCTCTGCTTTGATTTCCCGGCTGAAGTATGTCCAAATAAAATTGGATTGCGGTGATTTATAATCTTGGTATACCTTCCCCACACACGTCCATCCCAGCGGAGTAAGACGCGTAACTGCATCTTCCGGATGTCCTCGAACTTCCTTTAGTGCTGTTTGCAATTTCAAATAATTTGCACCGATCCGTCCATCAAACACACCCATCTTGCCGATGCTCGGAAAACATATTCCTTTTAAATGACTCCACTTGGATTTTGCCTGATTCCAATCAACTATTTCCATCGGTCACATTTTTAATCACAAGATCTAAGACACTCTCTTTATCTCATCTTCTTTCATCACATATTTGAAATTTTATTCTCTGCACCGGTATTGACTTTCTTACTCCTCCCAGAATTGCTGCCGCCCAGAACTCCNCCCGCCGCAGAAAAAGCTGATTTTGGCTTGATCTCCATACAGCTGCAATTTGTTCGTGAAGGCTTGACTCACGAAAGTTTCGTGCTGACGTCATCTAACCGAAAATTTCCTCTCAGCCACTTGTCACCATTCGTCACCCACGCGCTTACGGTTCGCAGAGCAATAACTCCTTGTTGCTCTCTGTTTTGACTCGGTCTGGTGCTCGTGATCAGCGGGTGATTTTTACTTCCAGACTCATCTTGTTCATTTTTATTTCCTTTAGAGGACTCTGCATCGTTGCGGTTTTCAGTACAGATCATTCTGTGAAAATATCTGCAGTCGACTGTATTGCACGATTGTTGGAAGATGTTCTTGCAGAGCTCTGGATGCAAGAAACGACAATCTTGGCCGAATCTGCAATATCCTCTTTCGTAATTTCTGCATATTAAAGCAGCTTTATTCTCGGATCCCTGATGACTTCTCTTTGATTTTTGACACTCCGCAGCCATAGAAACAAAGGATTTTTCCGATCGTTGTTTATGATCGTTCGCCTATTTCTATCGGCACTCAACATTTCGATGCCATGGACTGCCTCGGCAGCCATTCTTTGGAGTTCTGTTTCCTTCTCCAGCCACTCTTTCAAGGTCACCACTCCTTCTCCGAGATTCTAACCTTGGTGGTGCCTCTCCCACATTAATACTATGTCCACTGACAGCTTTTGCAACAGACATTGGTAGAGCAGTCGGTTGCCTAATTCCCCTGCCTTCCAAATTGTTCTTAACCTTAGCACAAGGCTATCAAGTAAGGACACAAGTTGTCCAGCTGTGACTTCGGAAATGGGGCGAAACTTGGCTACCTCCTTCATAATTGCCGAGTAGCTGCGATTTTCCCAACCATAAAACTTTTCAAGTTAGTCCAGGATAGCTTTATAAGCTCCTCCTCCAAATCCGAAGTTGTACACAAGCTCTCGAGCTTGTCCGTCTAGACACTCTTCAAATTGCAGCTGCTTGTTCACATCCGGAATCTCCATCTTGTCGACATATTCGTAGAAAATCTGTCTGCATTTTGAATAGTCCATTATCCGCCCGGAGAACCGTGGAAGTTCAAGCTTTTTCAACCTGTATTTGCTAAACCCATAATTTGATGCTGACGTTGATTCTTTTATTTCAGAAGTTAAAGATCGACTCATTTTCCGTTCCATCTGCACTTCAAATATTGCTTGATATTCATCGAATTTATTTTCGATCTCTTACTTTTCCTTCAATAATTTCACGGCCTCGTCCACATAACCTAACTCCTTCCCCAACGACATGAGATCTACGAATCTTTTGACTACTTTTTCGAACTCTGATTCATAATAGTCACATCTCGATCTATCATCCTCTTTGATCCGGAGCTCGTCCACGGCCTGGTTGCGAATCCTTGTTAACTGCCTTTTCCAGTTCGGCTTTAAAAGATATTTACATTAATAATGTCCATGTCCCCATCATCACAACAATGTAACAATAATGCTTCCGTGAGGGCGTCTTTTGACAAGTCATGTTTCAAGATCTTAGCTGCAAGCTTTTCTACTTTCTCAAAAAATACTTCGGTATATCTTCCTTCATCTTGTACCGGCATGCCTCATTCAGGTCTTCGAATAGTGAGGAAGTTGGAGAGAATTCCTTTCTCAATCGGTCTTTATAACCTACTATTGTCTTATCTACCGATTTGTATCGATCTTTCAGATCTCTGTCCAACAAACAAACGACTATTGTCTCTTGTTTTGCCTTCGCTATTCCTGCAAAATTAAAGAATGTTTCACATTCTTCAATAAATGTCTCCACATTATCGCCTTTCCTGTACTTTTCAGGTAACAGTTGACCCGTGAACATATCCATTGCAGCGTTAGTCGCCATGTGAGAAGTGGTTGCAACCTCTATATCAGAATTCATTTTTTTAAACACCAAAATTTATTTATATAACAATTCACATCTTTAAAACAAATTTTCCTGTTAATTTAATTTAATTATCTCGACCCAAATTAATGTATTAAATTCTTTTCGATTTAATTTTTAAAATCCTGAAAATTTATTTCAAAAATTATTTAAACTTTGTTTTCAAAATCAATTTTTAAAATTGCTTATTAAAAATATTTTTATTTATAAATAAATATTTAATATTTTTTGTTTTCTTGACATTTTTAATTTTAAGATATTTAATAGATACATTAAAAGATATTTTTTTATTTTTAAATAAATATTTTATTTTTTATGATTTTCTTTTATTATATAATTTTTAATTTTTTAAAATATTTAAAAACACATTAAAAAATATTTTATTTTTCAAAACGTTTTTGATTTTTTAATAGTTGTTTTATTATATCATTTTTAATTTTAAAATATTGAATAAGCATATTAACATAAAAATATTTTACCCTTTAAATTAAAAAAAATAATAAATGTTATGTATCATGGTTACGGTAACCTAGGTACTTTTGAATGGTTAATGCCTATGCTCAGGTACTTTAGCATATCATATGCATGTTATGTATAATGTTGTTATATTATCATTTATGATAATTATTAAAAAATGAATAAAAAAATAGAAATTATTAAAAATAGGAATTTATATGTTGTTTAAATATTACTATTTAAACATTGTTTTTTGTTAATAAATATTGATAATCCATTTTATTAATCTTTTTTTTAAGACTATAACATGGCGTCACGAACAAATGCAACTGCGCAGATGTTTTTAGAAGAAATATTATTCAAGAAGAAAGAGGAAAAATTGTTTATCTTAGAAAAAATTCATCTGAAGGAAAAATCGATTTTGGAACACATCAATAATGTTAAAGAATTTTTAACATTATTCGAAGAAGCGAAATTAGATGAAAATACGAAAATGGAGGTGTTTTCTTCGTATTTTGACAAGGATCTCATTGCAGAAATTCAATGCGATTCCGGATCCGATTGGAAATGCTGTAATACGCAAATACTGGCTTCTAAGTTGATCGAAAAATTCGACATGCAAAGATCTAAAGTCGGTGAATTGTTACCAATCTTGCAAATGAGGCAAGAACAAAAAGAAACATTACTAGATTTTTCAAAAAGGGTAAAATTGGAAGCGTTTAAGCTAAATATCAAATCAGAGGATTCTATAGTTAAAATTTTCCAGCACGGACAACTGGACAAACGGATCTCTAAAGTCTTCAAAATTCTCAAACCGACAACACTATCCGAAGCCCTCGGGATGGTGAAAGAAGAAGACTGCGACAATAGTGACGAAGCTAACTACGAATTATATAAAATGAACAGAAGCGTATCGATTGCGGAATTACTTCAGGAGAACCAAAAACTAAAGGCAGAAATAAAATTTCTGAAGAATGAAATATTTAAACTTAAAAATAATCGATTGTCCGATAATGTGAAGAGCGACAAACGTAAATGTTTTAGATGTAATAAAGTTGGACACATCAAACGTTTTTGCAAAGCTATAATTTGCT
>MQRK01221630.1:0-14166 GCA_001938485.1 Girardia tigrina
ATATATATATATATATATATATATATATATATATATATATATAAATGTTAAGAATTGAATGCTTGTTTGAATGCATTATTTTATATGGAGTTATTCGATAACTAATAAAGTTAATAAAAATTGATAAAAAATTAATCTTTGGTTTTATTTTCTAATAAAACGAATTGCGATTGTATTATGGTTTCTAAAACCGATGAGGAATTGGGAATGAAAGTTGATCGTTATCTGTCGGATGGTTTCATTAAAACACTTGTCGATGCCGGAATGGGAATTGTGTTATCGTTTTTCTTCTTCAAAAACGATCGTAAAATGTCTGTAAAAGAAGAAAGAAAATCCAAGAAAAGCAAAATCGAAATTGTCGACAATGAGGAATCGAAAATCGAAGAAGAAAGACAAATGATAAAATTATTACTGCGGTAGTTGCACCCAGACACTGGCATCTCCGGCAAAGCCATATCGATCATGAACAATTCCGTGAACGATGTGTTTCAGCGGATTGCAAGTCAGGCCAGTCGATTGGCGCAACTCAAGAAGTCGACGATCACGAGCAGAGAAATCCAGACGGAAGTGAGATTGCGGCTGCCGGGAGAGTTGGCTAAGAACGCCGCTAGCAGAGAAAGGCATACGGCCCTCTTTAGGGCCAAAATTTGCGATTGGGAATTGGTGATGAATTGGACAATGAAAATATCAGTGATAAATTTTTTCAAATTAATAAAATTAAATGATAAGGAAATTATATATATATATATATATATCGACTTATTTATAGGATTATATGGACTACGAGATTACAAAGCTTGAAATCCGCGTGTGGCTGCGTCACTATTAGAAGAAAGGCTTGACAACACAAGATGCTGCAAAGGCAATTTGCAAATTTGAAGGTATAGAAACGGTCGGAAAAAGTACCGCAATTGATTGGTTCAAGCGTTTTAATAAATGCAACTTTGACTTGAATGACAGTCTTCGTTCTGGACGACCAACAAAATTAGATAACGATGATTTGCAAGCAGGGTTGGACATGAAGCCTTCGTCAAGCACTCGCGATTTGGCATTTGAAGCAGCTCGACTTTGTGCACAAGAAACCGCGTTAAGATCCACACGAACTCACCAAAGCACAGGCTGGTAAAAGAGTCCAAATACATATTAAGTGCAAAGAGTGGCAATACTTCTTGAAAGGCCGCCGATTCAAAGCATTCGATGAAGTTGAACAAGCACGTCAAGAGTTCTTCAATTCGAAGCAGTCGGAATGGTACTTTGACCAGATCCGAAAGCTTGCAGACCGTTGGCAGAAAGTAGTCGAAAACGATGGATTGTACTTTTAAGATTAATTGTTATTTATTTAAAATAAATTCTTGCACAAAAAATTGTATTTTTCATTCTTGACCGGGAACTTTTAGGACAACCTAATAAGTGACATCCAATGTACACTATTTTCACAAAGTCTTATTACAGTGACCACCATATTACTACATTCATTCATATCTTATTGCATATTATTCCCTCGTGTGAAAGATTTCAGTTCTTTTTGATTGCCTGTTTGTCTTTAGCAATTTGAACGATACATCTTCAATCAGATTTTTAACAGCATGGAGATTATATTCACTAAAACCAGAGTGAGTCTCCAAAAAGTGCTGTGATGTTTGCAGTTCTAAAACTGTTTCTTGAGGACTGGGAACAGTAAATTCCTCAGAATCATCATACTCATTTTCCCGATCATTCAACACGCCTGTTGGCGCCGAATTAACAGATACCACTATCTCAATGTCGGATAATCCTGCAGCAATTGCCAGGCTGTAGTTTATTTTCACGAAATCTTCAAAATGCATTTTCGCTGATATTGACATAAATTCACTTAATCTATCAAACATATTGACATCATCTTCCAGGTTGGTAACTAAAGTCATTATTACGTATGGGTTGGCTTCATTGACATGGAATCCTACATGTTTAAAGCAGTTGATTACAGTGTCCTTAGAAACAATTATTACAATTAGAAACAATTCAATGCTTTCCACGCTTGCTGTAGAAGACTAAGAGCATCCAGATGAGATAATTGAAAATCTGTTTTTTTTTTCATATGAAACAAGAAGGCGTTGAACGAACTTTATGCAGTACATGTACTTTATCAAATTAATAATACCAGCATCTAATGGCTGAGTTATTAATGTTGTGTTTGGTGGAAGGAAAAATAGTTCCACATTTGTCAAGTTGGATACAGTCCATGGATTTGCTGGACATCGATCAATAATCAATGCCAATTTTTTACATTTTCAGAAAACATTGTTCTATAATTTAAAAATTGTAAAAAATCTTGATTAGACAAATTAATTTTTTCTCTTTTACTTGAAAATTCATCAGGATTATACGAATTTCCGGATTATACATATAGATTACTGCATTTTCAATATATGGAGTAAACCAAATTTTTAATCGGAACTTATTATTTTATCCAAAGTACACGATTTTCCGGATTAGACACATCCGTATATATTTATATATAACGCCATAAATAAATACACAAATTAATATTAATATAAAACAATACATCATAAAAGAAAAAAAGAAATTTATTATTTTTAAATGAGAGGTTAAAAAGGTTACAACGCACACATATAATGATAAGTCTTATGACGCTTACAACAGTTGTATTCCATTGTCTTATAATTTCGATTATGTTTATTTTAGTTCTACGAATGTGGTAACATTTAAAATTAACAAATAAGTAAAATTTGTTTTGATTTGTGTTGTAGTTAAAAGTTTTGGTTTTCGATCATAATTTGTTTGTTTCTCCGAGTTAAGTATTTTGTATCTCTTAACATACAGAAATGTCGTTCTATTTCTGTTTTTCGCAGTTAAATCTATATTCGTATTCATGCTATTTAATTTTGGCAGTGTGTTACAAGTGTTGTTGAAGTTATGATATTCAGGTCGGTCTTGAAGGAGCTGGTCATTTTGTGAAAATGATACACAATGGAATTGAGTACGGTGATATGCAACTGATATGTGAGGCATATCATTTAATGAGAGATTTGCTTGACATGGGGAATGAAGAAATATCATCTGTATTTAATAGATCATTTAAGCAATCGTATAAAATTTCGTATTTTTAAGGCTTTCGAGGAATGGAATAAAGGAGAACTTGAGTCTTTTTTAATTGAAATTACGAGTTCCGTAACGAAATACAAGGCAGAAGATGGAAGTTATTTACTTGAAAAGATTTATGATAGTGCCGGCCAGGTAAAAATAGATTGATTATTGATGTATTGAAAATAATTGTCCATGCTATATAATAGAATCATGCTTTATAATAAAAATGTTTTTGTCAGAAAATTTAGTTTAGTGATAGAACAACTGACTGTATTTTAGTATAACGAATAGAATAAATCAGGGAGAATACAAATACAATACCGTATAATAGTCACTGTTAATATCAATAATAATCATTATGAGAAAATGAAACAAACAAAATAATATTGTATTAACTGTGTTCTGTCGAAATACACTGTTTTCAAGGCTCATCAGGACCAATTATACAATTAATACTACCTTTACTGATGTTTTAACACTTATAATAGTCATAGGTACCGAAAAATTAAATTCTGCTTTTAATTAACTAGTAAATCAAAAATTAAATTTTTGGTATAATTTTAAATTAATTTTTTTCTATACCTATATAGAAAGTAAGTTAATAAAAAGAATGGAAAAAAGTACACCATCTCCAAATTAACAAATAACCACTTTCTATCATGAATAAACCGATATTAAAGATGAATTTTGTTTACATAGATAAACACATACAGTACATTGATCGAGGACATTCACTTATTTGAGACTCGTTATTTCAGAAGAAAATATTCTGTGTTTTATAAGTATATTTAATGTCTACTTGTTAAAATTTTTATAAATATGTAACAAAAAATAAATGATTTTGTTTTAATATTAAGTTGGGAATGATTAATAAAATTTAAAAAAAAACGACTTAATTGTTTATTATTTCATCCTTGTCAATAATTATAGGATTTTTACAATGGAGTTGAACTTTTGCAAAATGAAAATTGAATTTTTATGCATTATATATCAAATAAGAAAATAAAAAATAAATTATTAAAAACATACAACATTTATTAAAAAAAACGTTTAACTTAAATATTTAATTAAAATGATGCTACTGTGTAGTTAAGAAACAATTTCTTCTAATATGTGCGAACCATTCTTCGCAATCACATTGTGTTATCTGATATATAGCTGATCGAATCGTGTCAGGTAAATTTAACTCACCACTTGTCAACTTTGAATTTTACTGAATGAAAATTCGATTGGATTGAGCATATATGAGTACGCTAATAGGAATTTGCGGGGTTTTTTTGAGTTCATTAATACTCAGCCGATGTATATGCTCGTGGATTTTCCATATAAAAACAGGCATCCGTTATTCGGTATCTATTATACATAACTTCATTTAATTCTCTTAAAACTCTGAAAAAAGTACTCCATTACAACCGCCAACAAATATTTTATGATGCGTAATACCATCTTGTTAATTGCGGCCAAAATTGTTATATTTCTTCCTCTAACTGTTAGAACATTCAGGGATATTCTTCTGCCATCAGTAGATATTCCATAATTTTTTCTCGTATGCAAATTAAATACTGATTCTTCAATAAATACGTTTTTGGTATCATCCATTGATGTGTTAGCGAGAAAATCAGTTGCATCTGAATTTCTTAGCTGAATTCTTTCTATATCGTTAACACAATCTAATATAATGCTCGCCATTTTAAGAGTTATTTTCAAATTAACAATGTTATTATGTATTGATGATTCTGATAATACAGTACCCCGTTCGGAACCACACTTGTTTTTAATATCTTTTAAAGTTATTGTAGGGTTTACCTCAATTAGCCTCTCAATAAAACCCACCAATTTCCATTGTGATCTTGATTGGCTTTCCCTAACTTTAGATTTCTTTATACGACCAGTAGTTTTAAAAACCTTGGTCATCATTGCTACCGTAGTTTTTTATTTACAATTCGTTTGCTACGTTAGTTGTAATAACCACATAGACACATTTTTTTACATATTTTTTTACTTAGAAAGAAACAGATTTAGGGATTTTGGATTCAAAAGATTCTTTTTTTTGTGGATATGTCTTAGTCTGTTTATTCAGTTATACTGTTAAGGGTGTGAATTAAATTAAAGTCTTTATTTTATGTATATTGTAAGGTGTTTCATTGTATTTATTTATTTTTCTTTTTTTAATTCGAAAACTTATGTTTATTATTTATTAGTCAAAAAATTTTCGTCAGATCATGTAAGATAGGAAGTTTGTTTAGTAGTAAATCTATCACTCCAACTGGGTTATGTTCCAATTTAGTTTATCAATTAAAATGTAATGGGTGTGACGCCACATACATCGGAGAGACTTGTCGTCATCTCTGTAAACGGATTCAGGAACATAATCGCAGGGAAAGTGATAGCAATATTGCTCAACATAAGAAGAACTGTTTGAATAGTAAAGTTGATGTTAGTAATTTTAAGATTTTGTGTTCACAATTTGATAATTACTGGGAGAGGGTGATGTGTGAGCATTGATGATCAAATCTTTTGATCCTAAAATCAATGTCCAAACACCATCCTCTTCAACTTTATTGAAAGTATTTTCATGATTTAAATTACACAATGATTACATAGACATTGCTTTGATATATAAACGCGAGTATATCATTGATAATTCGGTCTGATGATGACGGTTGATCCGTCGAAATTAATCACAATATATTCTGACGAAAATTTTTTGACTTTTAAAAATTCATTATCGTCATTTTTTAAATATTTATTATTTATTATTATCTATTTGTATATGTGTTTAATTTCCTTTTAATGTTGGACAGATTATAATTATAATTAATTCTCAGTTTGAAATTCAAACGAAAATCTATATAAAGATATCGTCAAGCAATATGAATTTCAAACAGAGAATTAATTATTAATCGCTGACAAATATTTTATTAGGATTATTTTGTGGAACGAATATTTTTTATTTTGGTGGGCGAATTTAATTGTGATATACGAGACAAATTTAATCAGTCTACTTTTATAAAGAGGAAGCCTAAAACTATCATTAGCGAACCTAATTGCGATCAACGAAATAAATTGAATCAGACAAACTATTATAAAGAAAAAGCTTAACTGAGGAATAAATTTTGTCTTAAACCCTAACCCTAACCCTAAATTTTCAAAATAAATCTAATTAAGTATATTTGGTAAACAAATAAACGCCATTTGAAAATATATTTCGTGATAATATATTTCGACGGTTTAACCGTCATCATCAGATCACTGATTACGTTCTTTTTTATTGCCTTTATATAAGAAATGAATGATTATGCAATCACTTACGTAAGTCTAATCGAAAACTCTTAACAAATTAGTTGAGAATGCTGTTTGAACATTGTTTGAAACATTTTCGGATCACATGATTTTATGAACAATGCTTCACATGACACTCTCCCAATAATTTTTAAAATGTTTGCACAAAATCTTAAAATCATTTATGCTCATATTAAATTTACATGTGTTTTTATGCTCAGTAATATTACACTTTCCCCCTTTTTGACTGTGTTCTTGGACTCGTTTGCAGGATGACGGGTAGTCTCTCCGATGTATGTGGCATTGCACTCATTACATGTGTATTGATAAACAATGTCAGAATACAATCCTGAAGGAGTATGTGATTTATTGCAAAACATATTCTCAACTTTAAATGATTGAGAAATAATTTTTAAATTTAAAATATTATTTGTTGATTTCAAGATATTATCCCGAAATATATTTTCAAATGGCGTTTATTTGTTTATAATAAAAAATTGCCATTTTTTTCAAGTTTATTTATATTTGGTAAATAATTGTTTTCGTATTTTATAATTATGATTTTTTATTGATTCAAATATTCCTAGCATTTGTATTGTTCTTGCTTTGTGAATTGAACTATTTATTTTTTAATGAAATAAGCGAATCTGTATCATTCTCAGAGACTTTAGTAAATTAGTAAATAAATCATTAGAAGTATAATTGTTATAAACATTCGGCGAAAATTTCGAACATCTGTTTATATTCTATCAAACCTTTACACAAAAACACATCACTAGATCGTACGTGTATATATAAACATTTTTCACTTATTTTCCCCCCGAAAGTGATTGACGGGAACAAATGATCACTCGAACGTGCGATATCTGGTGAAAACGAACTTTGATGCAAGATATCTCACTTTATTCCTTCTAAATAATTTGTAACATTTGAATGAACATTGGGTTTGGTGTTTTCATTGTGTAAAATGATCTTGCCATTCACTCTTTCCGATTGTTTTTACCCAGAGCTCGCTATATACGGACTAATTGTAATCGAAAGCGGGTACCAATGATAGATACTTACTAGTTAGACAATTTTCATTAAAAATTCTCATTTTTGAATGAAGTAAAATGTTGACAAAAGCAAAATACAAATTTATGTATTTATAGCAATAAATCTATTTTCATTTTCTAATTTTAATGTTAATGTTACAGAAAGGAACTGGTAAATGGACTGCTATTAATGCTTTGGATTTCGGAGTTCCAGTGACTTTAATTGGTACATATTATGCTTATAAAAGTGTTTTAATCGATTACAGAAAACATATCATATTTATGATGCATTATTTTATTGATATAATGTCAATTTGCCATAAACTGTTAAATAAACAAGTCTAAATATTGCCATTACAGAAGAGAAATACATTTAATAATCTGCTTGAAATATTTCTTCATTAAGTTTCTAATATGTCTAAGTCATTAATATATTCAACTAAAATAAATACTTCAGTAATATATAGTAAATGAATTATGGAAGTTACAGACTGTTTTCATTTAATATTTCGACTATAAGTTTATTATTTTGAAAGTTTGAAACTAAAATTATTTAAATTAAATTAAGAGATTAAAATAACTGACCCATAAAATATTTTATATCGTCCAACAATCTATAGTGGAGGGAGTATTGTGATAGTCTGGGGTGCCATTACTTCGGCTTTAATTCTATCTTTGAAAAAAACTGTGGTAAGATTATATGTCTCAATTAGAGTGGTATTTTCAAGAGAGAATTGTTTCTCCATTTGTATCGTCTGGATTACTTCCTCCTTCAACAGACACTGTCACTCCGTCTGTCATACAATAATTTGTAGGAAGAAAAACAACATTTCACAATGGTCTGACCATCAATGAGTCCTGACATGAATATCATTGAACAAAAACTTAAAAAACGCTTTGGTAAACATCGAATTACTATTTCTGACGAATTATTTCATGTAGCCAGTGACATTAAAGACGTCATTTCATAAAAAAAGCTGATAAACTTTATTACAGTCTCCCACATCGAAAGAATGAAACAATTTGTCCGAGTTGGTGTCACACACATTACTGAACATTTCGGCATGTAAGATATTGGGTATGGAATGCTGTTTTGTGCCAAGTGTATCATCTTTTGGTTCGTCTTAACAAATGATCAATTTTGTTTGTCCTGGAAAGTCTATTTGTACTGTAAAGTTCTAAATAATTTGCCTGGAGAATTACAAAACAAATCAATAAATAAATACAAAAAAATATTGATAAACTGTAATCCAGATGACAATTTTCTATGAATAGCAAAATTCATCCCTTAAAAATATATTTATTGACAATATATTTCGACGGATCAACCGTCATCTACAGGTCACTGATTAATAATTCAATAGGCGGTATAATACAAAAGATGATGATTATGTAATCATCAAATGATGAGGAGCGCCCATCAACTCTCAGATTACAAAAATCCCCAGTACAATCCGCGCGCAACTCTGATAATTCAAGAATGAGCGATTCTTGAAGAAGAGAATATCGATGGATCGAACATGCAGTGAGTACCGAATTGTTGAACCATTCCACTGCATAACTAAAAAATTATTGATAAAACAATCAGATCACAAAAGTCCCTATTTGGGAAAAGTATAAATACTTAATTTATTAATAAATTTTGGTTCAAAATCATGAAAAGTCATTCTAATAACAAGTTAATGCATCATAAAATAGGACTAAGGCTACTAATACCTCTGTGAACAGTAATATTAGGGTGAACCAAAAGTCTTTTCGTATTTTCTACGTCTTTTTGTTCAATTGTTTCTTATTACCAAATAAAGATATTTTATATACATGTAAAAAATAATGGCAAAATTTTATAATTAAGAACGCCATTAAAATCAAATTTTATTGCAATATATTTCGGTGGATTTTCCACCATCTTCAGGCTGAATTCACAATAATTTCGCTGTCTTATATATAGCAAATTGATGATTATGCAAACATCTTACGTAATAACTAATTAAATATTTTCAACAAATTGGAAGAGAGACTTGTTTGTACATTAATGGACGGATAATCAATAATGCCTCACAAGTAAGTCTTTCCCAATAATTTTTAAAATTACTGCACAATATTTTAAAATTAGTTGTTTTCACCTCCGTTCTACAAACCTATGTGTCCAGTAATATTACTCACAATACCCAATCGTCCATGCTCCTGAATCCGTTTACAGAGATGACGAGACGTCTCTCCAATGTATGTAGCGTTGCACCCATTACACGAAAATTCATAAACCAGATTGGAACATAAACTCAAAGGAGTACGAGATTTATTGCTGAATATACTTTGAATTTTGTAAATTTAGAAATGATTTTTAAATTCAAATTTTTACTATCGATTGATTTTAAAATATACGATTTAAATTTTTTGTAACCTTCTGAATAGCAACTGTGAGTAGCATTTCTCTTTGGTTCTTTGTAATGTAATGTTAATGAGGAAGGTTGAAATTCCTTCAATGGAAAATTAATTTATGTTGTATACGCCAACTCCACAACATTTAAAATATTATTTAAAATTCAAGAACTAAATTAACAAATTAATAAAAATCTAAAATTACATTAACAATTAATTAAATAAAAATTAATAAAATGCACAAATTCAAATTACAAAACCAATATTTTTAGTGGTGGAATAATCAATTTGATGGATAATCATTTTGATACTACATCGTTTATAAATTAACGTTTATAAAAAATTCTCGTTCTCATTAAATACCACTTACAAAAGACTGTCAAGACTGAGCAATTGAATAAATAGACTGTTACGTCGATTAAAATTACATCTTTGACGAATCAGGTTGAACATCAACCTTTATCGTGTAAGTGGTTTTACGATGTAGGTTCCGGTCATCCGGTCGCTAACGAACGCATCGAATTCGATCAAGTCAACAGTATTGCGGACGCGATTACACACAACAATTAGTCCCGCAATAACTTCATTTTCGTGAAGACTGTTAATGATTTTGGACCTATATACTTGAGCTAAATATCTTGAGGGCAAGCTGTTGGCAGAACGAAAACTTATCAGCCTGTCATTATAAACTTCGACGGCAAGTGATGTAAGAAACCCCACAACTTCCGCACTGTACTTCTGCTAAAATTTCAGCCAATGGTCGCACTGCTGCGTAATCGTAGATTTAGTCAAGGTGATCTATGACAGCCTTCACTTTAACAGTTGTATCTGCACGGCAGCCATAAGCTAAGTAAACAATGCAATTGTGAGCAAACTTGCAAGCTACATTCACAAACCTTTCACACGCTCTACATTTCATATATTGTGTTTTACGCTTCCCTTTAGCAAGTGCAAACATAAATGCTTCCAAGCAGTCCCTACTATTTTCTACTTACCATTTTACATTCTTTTTTCGGTGCTTGTACCATTCCATAGTATTGTGAAAAGTGCTGATTTTTCTGTTGCGAAGGGGCCAATATATGTATTTTTGATTCAGTCTTTTGCTAGAACAGCGAAGTTTAAATCTTCTGTTGTTGCAAAAGCAACATATTATGATCACAAAAAATAGAAAGGTAATTTTAAAAATCGATTTTAAAAAAAATTATGTTAAAAAAGACCCTGCTACATATGCAAATCCGGAATTTACAAACATTTCTTCTGTCGTTTCGCAAAAGGTCAGTAAAAATATCGGGTAATTTATTTTCACTACTAATTACGTATTATTAGTGGTTTGATTCGTAATACAATAAGAAAGTTTGTAACTTACTCAAAGCGAATCAGAAACTATAGTTACCATTTTTCAAATGTAATTATAGTTTAATTCATTAATAGTTAATTCATTACGAATATTGTCCATTAATATTAGTTTTACTAAGTTTTGTCGAAAATTAATCATAAGTCAATGAATTATTTCGTTTGTTTTTCACTTATTATGCATCATTTATTGACTTATGATTAATTTTCGACAAAACTTAGTAAAACTACTATTAATGGACAATATTCGTAATGAGTAGCAATTAATTTTCTTGTGTATAAACAAAAATTATAAGCTGGACAGAATTTTATTCAAGAATCTATCTTTAATAAATGCTCCTTATTAAATGTTACGCGAACAACTCGAGAAATTCATCTCTGTAATATTTCGAAGGACAACATTGAAAAATTATTTTGTCCTGACAAATAATTATTGAGTTAACTAAATAAATCACAAAAATTAATTTCATTATGTGAGTAGACGATGTAAATAGACTATTTTAAGAATAAACTTTTAAATTAATTTATCCATGAAATTGAAGAATATTGCTTTTATTGATATTCTCAGATATATTAAGATTTATATGTAATGGAATTCTCCAGACTGGTTATTACGTCTCAAACTGAATGAAAAACTAAAAAAATAATTTGTGATCTTTACTTTGACTTTAGCTGAAAGTGTGTTTGCTCGTAATTTATCGGCCATGAAGTCATTGCGGGTCGATGCAAGTAAACGATTCCCGTTTGTCCACAGTCCTTTCTCTGGAGATAAAAAGGCGTTTCTCAATGATATAAAATTAGTAATTTGCGATATCGCTTTTTTATAAAACTATAATTATATATATTAGGCCCTCTATGCCAGTAAAATTATCTCTTACACTCAGGGTTTCATGATGATGAAAAGTGCATGTCATGAATTTAAATGGAATTTAAATCTTGGCAAAATTGCTTTGATGTGGCGAGGTGGTTGCATCATTAGAAGGTATTCAAAGGTGCAAAAATTGATTTCTCTGAAAATTTATTTTGTTTAGTCGATTTTTAAAAAACATCAAAGAAGCATTCGACAAAAATAGTAATCTATTGGTGATTTTATTCGATGATTTCTTTCAGAAGGAAATATTAAAATGTCAAGTAAGAATGGCATTTGTCCTATTAGAATCAACTTTTTTTATCATGTATCATTTCAAAGTAACTTAATAACTTTGATGGAATTATTTCCCAAATATCTAGCAAAACCAATCCCTCTAAAAATCAAAAAATTGATATCGGTATTTATTTGTATGACATTGGGGTTATTAAAACCTTATAGTGAATTCTGCTATTTATATTTATACATTTATATTTAGTATTTTACTCAAAAGACTCATACATTTTTAAAATGTGCTGATTCTTATTGTAATTACAGTATAACCTCTAAATTTTGCCACTCTTCCATTTTAACCAGTTTCTTTGCATTCCACTATTTTGACCAAATTTAGATGTTATACTGTACTGTGTTAATATTTGGTTGCATATTTTTAAATATGTGTATACTTTGAAAAGTTCACTTAATGAAGCACAGCATTTGTTTGAATAAAATACAGACGCAAAACTTGTCTTGTATTCAAATGTCAACAAGTATGATATTATTCTGAGTAGTATCGATTCGACACAGCATTAAATAAAGATAGTTTTGCAATTTGCAAAATTGAAAAAAAAAGGTTGAAAACAACAGAAATTCAGGGCATTTGATGGTATTTTCTGAAAGTTTCTTTTCTTTTTCACCATCTGAGAAAAAGTTTCTTTTCGATTGATTATTACTACTTCGTTGTCTTCTAGAACATATTCCATTTTCTTGACAATACTTTTGATGTCTTCAATTTTCGTCGCACCGCGCATTTTAAAATCTTTTTTGTTTCAACATTTTTCACACAATGGACAAGGAAATTGGACGTTGATTCCTCCTTATTCCATTTATGAGAAAACAGTTTGTCCACCATTGTATCGATCTTCTGAAAAACAGGGCAGATGGATCACTTCCTTTCTCATAATTGTGCAAATTCATGAAGTCTTAAATTAATTAAGATCGTTCCTCAAAAGCCGCTTTTAACCGTTCATCGAAGTTGGTGAGCATCGGATCCACAGCTTGAAGTTAAAATTAAATCCTTGACCAATAGTTCTTTGACGAATACATTTTGGACGTCTCCTTCAATTTTGGAAATCTCGAAGAATCTATTACAATCCGTCATAAATTCGTTGATATCTTGTTGTCTTTTGAATGCCTCCGGAATCATGTGATTTGTGAAATTTGCGTAGGTCATCACGTTAGAAGACAGATTCTACACTATAATATATTTTAATTTAATTTTGTAATATCTCACAATGATCATGACTGTTAGAAGCTATTTAGAAGACATTTGAAGTAATTAAGTTGATTTGTGTCCACTCGGCAATGGAAATATACTGTATTTAAAGAATATAGAAAAATTACAAATCTTTTTTTATGTTTTTTTTGTCGGGAGTATTTTTGTCCATTGGATTATTGCACTAGGGGTTTTTATGTAGGGTGTTTTCGTCCAGGGGGTTTTTCTCCTGTAAACATTAATGAAACTAAAAAAACATTTCAGTGTACCAATATAACCATTATTAAACATAATAATATAATAATTTTATCTCTTCAAGTGTGTTACAAGGACTTAAAAAGATGGTAATCTGAAGAAGTGCCCGGTGATGGTGATCTTTTCATTTTCATTATGTGATGGTTTAAGTTATGGTGAAGAACGACTTCTTTCCAATTGGAATACAATTTATGCTAATTTAGCATTGCTAAACATTAACAGCATTTTTTTAAGTTGTTCTTTTGAGTAAATTTTGGTTAGGGAAATCGTGGGTTTGTATTATCGATGAAGATTTCCCAAACAAATGAAAATTTATTTTCCGATTGCAAATATTTAAAGAATTATTTTAACTTCAGAATTTTAAAATTTAGACTGAAAAATCAAATTGGTAGATTAATTTGTCAAAATTAAACTATTTTTTAAAACGTGAACTT
>MQRK01221637.1:848-13890 GCA_001938485.1 Girardia tigrina
CGCGAAAAGTTTATTTTCAAAACAATGTTTAATTGATAATATTTAAACAAAATATTTATCAAAAAAGTAAATATTAAATATTTCAAATAATTAAAATATCTAATATCCAACATTTATTTCTTAAATGAAATATTTAACATGAAAAAATATAGATAATTATTTGTTTAAATAATATCTATTTAAAAAGTATTTGTTAGTGAAAAATAAATTTTATAGATTTGTGATTCGTTGTTACAATGGGATTGAATATACTAAAATTAGGAGTTAGTGTTGAGTGTTTGGAGTTAGATATTTGAACTAAAATATTTTTAAAATTAAATATAATTTTTGAAAGAATTGTAATTAAAGTCAATTAAATTTTAAAATTTAATAATTTAAAATAAAAGTCGAAATAAATATTTTTTTATTGTAAAAATTATTAGAATATATAAAAGATTATTTAAATAATAGAATTGGTGGAATTATTATTAGTTAAAGAAAAAAAGTAAAAAATTATTTAAATTTGTGCATCATAAAAATTATTAATCTAGCTACTTATGATATTAACGTAAATATTGACGTAACTAACATTTATCATTAATAAAAACTTTGTAGTGCTAAGTTTCCAATTAGTCCATTCTTCAAGAAGTATATTTGATTAAATTGTTTATTTTACATTTATGAATGAAGTGATTGTCTTACTTTATACTTACAAATTGTTATATACTTATTGTTTTATACTTACGAAAAAAAAATCGAAAAACCATGTTTTTCTAGAGTGGACGAAAGAGTAGAAAATAGTTTTTAAATGGCATTTTGAATTTTGGAAGTTAAGTTTTATACAATGAAGTTATTTTTTCTATGATTCTTATAAAATTCTATGACTAAAATCGTGGGGCGCATTTCACTAAAACTTTCTTTGAACATTTTTGCTCACTTGGAAAATTATATTGGACAGATTTATTCTTGTTTAACCCTCAAATGTATGATTTTTTGTTTTTAATTAAAAAGAATGTCTTATAAAGGAACTAATTACGCAATTTAATAAGATTATTTTGCAAAGCCATAACCCGCAAAAAATAATGTCAAACGTTTTC
Organism: Girardia tigrina; assembly: GCA_001938485.1. NCBI lineage: Eukaryota > Metazoa > Platyhelminthes > Tricladida > Dugesiidae > Girardia > Girardia tigrina. The sequence goes on from MQRK01221637.1 coordinate 1,925, forward strand.
ATTCATAGATAATTTATTTCATATGGTCATTGTTAGGAATTAAAAATGTTAGGAAATTTTTTGAAAGAAAGTTATATTAAATATGTACAAATTAAAATTTTTATATAATTAAATATGTAACATTCGAAAAAATAAAATTACTAAAATTAAGATCAATTAAATTGCTAATAAAAATTTTTGAGAGTTTTAATATAATATAAAAAGTAAAAAAAAGTGTATAATTTTTATGTGAAACGATTTTAGAAAAGTAATAAAATTAAATGAAACGATTAAATATTTTAAAGTGTTATTGTAATTATAGAAGTAATAAAAAAGCAAATATGAATATTTATATGTATTTTTATCTATATCGGTTTAAGATTTATAAAACAAATAGTTTCTCAAAAAAATAAATTTGTTTAAATATTAGATTTAAACATTTTTTGTGGTATAATAAAAGTTTTAATGTCTGATACTAATAATTCTGACGATTCTCCAAGAACCACTAATATGGCGGCCTTTACCACAAACTCTAATTAATCTCCAGATTGATTTCGGAGCATTTTAAACGGGATGACGATGTCGAAGTATTTATTACGAGTTGTAATAGATATTTTACGATCGATAATAATGTGGAAAATTATTAAAGATATGGGTTACAGAAGTTGGAGGCCTGTGAAAGTTAGATTTTTAAGTGAAGAGGATTATGTGAATTGTGTTAAGTGCTGTTAGGCGATATTCTGTTTAATAAATACAACAATGTCTGACGTCGTGAAAAGATTTGTTTTCAGTGAGGAGTGCACATTTTATGCTGACATTAAAGCATCACAGAGTACATGTAGAGCAGGGGTCTCAAACTCAAGCTATAATGAGGGCCGTGTGTGACAAAAATAACAATAAGGGCCGCATGACTGAAAAATTTTCATACAATAATTCAAACACATAAATCTAGATGTTAAACGGAAAATCTGTAATTTTATAAAACACTAGACTGCTAAAGTTAAGGATCATTAGATTTTATTTTAATATTTTAGCATTCATTATGCTGCTTTCTTACATTAAAATACTAAAGTTAATGTTACTGTGAAATCAAGCCAATCATGATTTTAATTGTTAAATAAGTTTGGTTAAATTATAAATCTATGTTTTTTCGTTGCGGGCCGCCAAATATAACGCAGCGGGCCGCGTGTTTGAGACCCCTGATGTAGAGTATATGCGAATAATATAGTACTCGCATGTAGAGTACAGCAAATCTACATTTTTATGAGCACGTTGCTCAATATTCACCCATTGTGATCGCATGGACAACAATCTTCAAAATATTTGATTAGACCATTTTTAATTGATGGCTCAGTAACTGCTGGGTCTTATATTCATCTTTGTAGACTGAAATTTTGTCAGCTCTGAATATATATTTACAATAAGAGAAAGCTGCACCTCACACTGTTTTATAAGCAGAAAACTTTCTAAATCAGCAATTTCCAAACCGCTGGATAGGTTAATAAAAAATAGGTTAAAAATAGGTTAAAAAATAGGTTAAAACCATTTCATAGCCTCATCGTTACCAAGATCTTTCATCCTGCGATAATGCACTTTGGGGGATGCTAAAATTGAAAATCGTGAAACAGAAGGTCAAAACCAAACAAGAACTGCAAAACGTGATTCGACAAGTATTTTCAGAAGTTCCAGTAAATGTGATGCGCTTCATTAATAATCGCATTTTACACAGATCGGGTCGGTGCATTGGAAAGAATTGGTTACAAGTTTATCATTAATATACAGTACAAATATGTCTTCATTTCTAAAGTGATTTATCAATTGGCCTGCTTACATAACTCAGAAAGTGGTAGTAAATTATAAAATTACCTGTATATGGTTATCTTAATTCATAGACAGCTTCTTTAAATAGTTATTCTTTCAAGTCGATTGTAAAACAAGATGATTCTTATGATTCACTTGTCTAGTGCTGATATTTTGGCAGGTGGCAAATCACCCTGAATCATTTCTATCATTTCATTCATCCCTGCTCGAATTAGAACATAATTGCTCTACTTGGAACAAAGATTCATGATAAAGTTCCTCACTAAAGAGGGAATGAATTTAAAGACGATATTTGAAAACGTTATAAACATATATATTAAAATAGATATTTTAAGACAATATATTTCAACAGATCAACCATCATCTTTAGGTCTCCGATTAGTAATTCAATTCACCTGTATATAAATGCAGAAGAAATAATTGTGTAATTGCTGGCATGAAATCACGCAAATCAAAAATTTCCAAGAAGCTGGTTGAGACTGCCAATTGAACACTGACTCTAGGACAACGTGACCATATTAGGAATGCTTTACATGACACTCTCACCCAATAAGTATTACTCTTACCCTCTTTTAGACCATGTTCTTGAATTCATTTACAGAAATGAAATAGATGAAATTTTACTGGTCCAAGCTTTAAATCACTTCTGCACATGAGTTGAGACTGAAATTGCAGCTGAGAGATCATGTATCGGATAGAGAATATTGTTTATCATGTGTTTAGCATATGTATTAACTGTTCGTAAAAATGATAAATAATAATTTTGATTAGTGAGAAATTTTTAAAAGAAACATAATTTTTAAATATATAGTAGATTTAGTCTCAATTTAAGTGGAAGTCCTTATACACTAATTAATTTATCTCGTCAAATATAATCATTTTTGCACAGAAATTATTAGTATTTATAACATAAGAAATATAATAAGATATCTAAGACTTTTAACTAGAATCGGATATTATAAAGCCATTATGCAAGAATTGACTCTCTTTGTTCATTTTGTAAAAAAAATTTTATAACGAAATAATAAATAACCATTTGAAATATCTTTTTCCACGATATATACCATCATTTAGACCATCACATTTATCCAATTCTAATCCAAGGAAAATTCCTTTTTGGTCTGGAAGTTCTCCAATAAATCTTACTAAGCCTAAGCATATGCGATTGCCATCCCGTGTGAATCGTACTATATCGCCAATATTTATATGTGACGGATGTATAGGTACGTGAGGTTTTCTGTCTTCCAAGTTAAAATTTTTACTTGTTTCACTAAACAGAAATTTATAAATTATTCAATATAATTTAATATAAAAATTACATCAATAATATATAATTGATAGTATACTGTATATACTTTTTCACTCAAATTGCATAGATTTATTTACCTCAGTGCAAAAGACCAAACTGGACAAATCAAGACATGTATCTGTATGCGGTCATATATCCTCTTGTATCGCTAACATAATTATGGTTTAGTCTGATTTATACTTTCAGAGTGAGCACATAGCTAGTGTATTAGTGTCTGAGCCTAACAAGAAATTGTTCGACTTGGAACAAAGATCGATGATAAAGTTCCTCACTAAAGAAAGAATAAATTCAAAAGAGATATTTGAACAAATGACAGTAGTGTATGAGAATCTGTGCCTTCTGAATTAAAAATTACATTTTGGAGCAAGTCGTTTAAAGTGGAAGGAAATACCATTGAAGATGACCCTTATACAGTGACAGTAATAAATAAAATAAACCAAATTTGATGTAGTATTACTACCACTAGGATAAGTTATCATGTAAGGTATTCAGAAAGTTTATTGCGGGTTTTATTCAATGAAAATCAGGGAAATTTAAAAAGTTTTATTAAAAAGAAATAAATAATTTCTCCCGTGTAATATGAAATTAGTACTTTATGTACAATTTATTGATTTTATTATAACTAGCATCAAACTCTTAAGAATATTGTGTGGCTCTGCTTTATTTTTATTTAAATAAATGTTATATATAGTGCAATGCAAAGTTATATATTGTTGAGAGTTTGGAACTAGTAGGTCTTTAGTATGAGAGGTGTGATGTAATATGTAAAACACAAAATCTAAAGTTGAAATGAAAAGCGTTACGTGATCTTTTGATATTTGTGACAAAAGATATATCATTTTTGTTTGACAATTAGAGGAATTAAGTATATAAATGTAGTACCAATGGGGCCACTTTGGCATTCATTTTTATGCAATCCATAGAGACACAAATGGATCTTTTTCGCAGGAAATAAACTTTTGGTTTATAAGAGATATGTGGATGATGTTTTTTGGTATTCGAAAAAGAATCTTTGATATTCTTATTAGAAGAATGAATGGTAATTATGAGACGGAAATCCATAGAAAGAGAACGAACACAGGACTGTATATTACACCGAACAGTTTTTGCGAGGGAAAATACATAAGTGGTCTTCTCAAAGGCTTGGTACACAGAGTATGGTTTTTTCTTCAATCTTTAAATTAGCTCACAATGTTTCCACTGAGAATAATATTAGCGGGTTTATTAAACAGATTCGTTTCATTCTCGTCGCTCTCACTCGAATAATCGTTATCACAAATGTACTTGCACTCTTTCTCGTTTTTACGCTCATTATCGAATTTTTCACTCTCATTCTATTCATCGCCAATTTCTCCTTCTTCATTGTCGCTCTCTCTCCACCGATTGATTGATCTCACCGACACTCTCTCTGACAAATCCACTCGATAATAATTCCAACTTGATCGATCGCTGATCGTCGTCTGCGATCGATATTTCCGAGAAACGAATCGATGAATTCTTCTCGTGGCATGAAACGTGTCGAATTGGTAGTTGGTTTTTTCGTAGTTGTAATCGTTGTCACAATCACAATATTGAACAAAGGCGATCAATCCGATCTTCATTTGTTCAATGATCAATTCGGGTTTGTTGAGACGAAAATATTCATTCATTTTTTCAATAAAAAGTCACTAAATTCGATTTTTATCAAATAAAAGATTTCCGATCGATTTTGAAAATGTCAAGACAGATAATAATTTTTCTTTTTTTACAACAAATATTTTACAATAACTATACATATATATAATGCCATTATTAATTCTACATAATATATATATACATAATATATACATACTTTTTAAATATTAAATATTTAAATATACGCATATATTTAATCAATCCGGAACACACAAAGGTTTAAACATATTGAGGAAGAGACTGAATAAGATTATGTACTCTGATTGTATTATTGATAAACGGTTGAAGCAGACATTACAAAAAGAGTATGATGAAAATAAAAAGTGTAAAATCAAGAATGATGAATCGGAGAAGAATCTCAAACAATTGTAAAAATACTATACTCTGATGGTTTTTTAAAATTTAAATATGTGTACTTAATCGCTTTAACAACGATATTAAATTTGTGACTGTAATTTCGAAGGTAAAAGGATTTTTCTAGATAGAATCAAAAACAGATTTGTGTGTGCAAGTTAATATTTTTTATAAATTTTTATGTCGCGGATGTCAAAATTCATGCATTGGAGAGACACACCGTCGTCTCTGTACTTGTATTAATGAACAGACAACACTATGTTGGACAAATAAAGTCTGTGAGCATTTCAAGTCGTGTCATAATAGAAAATCAGCTGATGTAAAGAATGAATTTTCAATTCTGATTTTGAATTTCGTTACGCGTTCCGTTACACATTTTTGCGAGTAATTATTGATCAGACATCACAACACTTTTACAACCATTCAAAATGGAATTGAAATAAAATTTCAATGAAAAATTGTTCTATGAAATTAATGCAAATTAATATTTACAATATTTGTTTTATTTAAACAAATACAATACCAAATATTTATTTTTATAAGAATATTTATTTTAAGGAAAATATATAAAAGGTTTTGTGTGTGCATAGGAGTCGGAATGGCTTTACATCTGGGGGGGCTGAAAAAAAGAAAAACAGTCCTGAAAAATAGTACCTAATAGAACCGCCCCCAAAGTACAGGATAAAGTTTATTTTGAAGCCATGAAACTACTTAAATTTTATTTAAACGATACAATTAACAAAATGCTCCAAAAAGTCTTTTCTGCGAGGGTTGCCAGGTATAAAGATCTAATTTGTTTGTTCTTTCATTGTGGCTGTAAGAAGATACACAAGTCATTTTTAATGATTTATTTCAAATCCACAAATAATACCATATTATTTAAACAACAATTAAGGAGAATTAATAAAAATTTTGTGAATCCTTTTTTTAAATATAAATATCAATATATACTTAATATAATGTAGATTGTTTATAACTAGTCATCCTTACACCCCTTTCTTTAAAAGGCTTTAGCTATTCTTTCTTCCTACAAATAATTCCACCAATATTATTATTCATTTCTACACAACAATCCTGTGGTTTTTTATTATCTCAATCGGCCCTTACTACCAGTTAGTTCCTTTTTGTCTGTTTTTTTATTCTTCCTAAAAATAAATCACCGTCTTTATATTCGCGCCTCGATGTTACTAACATTGGTGACTCTGTTTCAATCAGTTGGACTTTTTCAATTACTTTATTGTTGTCTAACTCATTATGACGCAAACCATCTAGTGTTATCCTTTTTCCAAGAATAACTTCTGCTGGACTGCATTTAATTTTGTAACACAACACAGAATAAAATCTAAAACCATTAGTTTGAAGTCCAAAAAGACCATTACAGTAAAACTTACAATTCAGATAACTGTTGGACTTGTGAAGATGAAGACTCAGTGCACAATATAGGAGCTGTAGCACCATTTACACTTAAGTATATAAATTGTTTAGTTTAAATATATGATAGAATAAATTTATTATAATTATCAATAAGGTTCAAATAGTGATGGAGAAAATAACAAAGTAATTAAGTGAATTTTATTGCAAAAAATCATTGTGTCATACCTTCAATGAGTGTCCTTTTTACTGGTACGGTAAGAAACTGCAACAACGAACATTAGCGTTTTGACATGTTTAAATTGATTGATAAAAGTGATATAGGCGCAAAGCATCAACATTGAATCTGACACCAGTTTCCGCATTTTAAATAAAATTTAATTTACTAAACTATTCAATTAGAAAATTCTATCAGAAAAAAATAAGAAACCATACCAATAAATCGATGTAAGAAATAATATTTCTATGCCACAAGTAGAGAACAGTGTCAGCCTTTGTTGTATGCAAAACTATCCGTAGTAAGCCTATAACACGTAGAATAAGAGACCACCATGTGTCTTAAAACACATATTTATTTAACTATATTCTTTAAAACATACTTTAGAAACCAACGTTCTTGTGATAATAAAAAATCCTCGTGTCTGTTTGAAGTTGGACAAAAAAGGATGTCCAATGTTTTTTAACATAATACATTTCCTTTTCTAATATAGCTGATGGAGGCTGATGCATGCCTAAGCAGGTATTGTCAAAATCTGGAAGGGGGCTGTAGACCCACAGCCCCCCCCCCGGTTCCGGCGCCTATGTATGTGTGTTGTAAAAAAATTAGTATATTTTTCAAAAAAAATCGTGATATTATTCATTTTGGTTGAGCGTCATTTATTCCTACTTCGATTAGTCCACTTTGAAAATTTTCAAAAAAATGCTAACTTGAATAAAACGAAAAAAATAGGGAAAAATCAATTAATATTAAAGTTTCTAATGAATTAAAATTAATTATAGAAAATTTGGTTCACTTATTTTTAACATCTTTGAATATATTAAGTTCGTTTAATTTATAAAAAAACAAAAATAAATGTCTTAAGCTGCTTTTTTAAGTTCGAGTTCATATTTCATTTAACCAATTAACCGGAATATTTTGTATATTACTGTATATATTAATATAAAAAAAACAAATGTCTCTAAAATAAAAATATTAATTATAACCTTAGTGATACCTGGTTCACACTAATACTTCGATTAGCCCAAGTATTGAATATTTTTACAAGATTTTTGTTTGTTTGGGTCTATAAACTAGATTAATACCAAAGTTTTAAGTTTAAAGTTTAACTGATCCTTTTTAAACATCGAAAAGATTAGTATTTAACTAACATGTGTTGATTGGAATCAGTATGATCTGGATTTTTCGCTCTTGAAGAATATAAATCCTTTGAGATGGGTAATTGCTCAAAAGATTCATCTAAATCTAAAATTATTAAACTATTTTAATGTTTCAAATTAATAAAATGAATTTAAAATGTATCATATTAAATGCAAAATTTAAATTAAAACGAAACCCATTATCTTAGGTTCCATGGAAATTTACTCATTCCACATGGATTCTCAATTTTCCGGTCAGATAGCCTTCGTATGGCAATATATAGAATGGAAGATCTATATCTAGTATATTATTTCAACTGATCTGTTGGATATTAGATATTTTGATTATTTCAAATTTCTTCTGCCAAATCTCGAAGCTGATGCTTCCATCGAATTTTTTCCAAAAACCCCAAAACGATTTTCATATCATTCATTATGCCCGGATAGCTTGTAACACGCGAAAAGTTTATTTTCAAAAACAATGTTTAATTGATAATATTCAAACAAAATATTTATCAAAAAGGCATATATTAAATATTTGAAATAATCAAAATATCTAATATCCAACATGATCACGGGTAATGTTGGAGATTAAATCTGCTAAGAGTATATAAACCTTTGATTATTAAAAATGAGTTTCTAGACTGATTGCAATATTTAACTGTGTCAATTTCCAAATAAATATTGTAATGACACAACGGTTGACAAAGAATCAAGTATTTAAAATTATCACATTTAATTTTTAGCGCAATTTCCATACTGACAATTGCGATTATTAATTGGTTATTTCTGTGTGGATGGATGGATGGATGTGTGTCCGCAGCTTTAAGTTGTATCTCCTCCTCAACGAAGCAATATCGAGGGCTAGTTCCAAAAGCAAATATGTTAAGCAAGTTCGGAGGATGATTGTGGGCCAAAAAAAATCCCGGAATTCCTTCCTGGATTTTCCGGAAAAGCCAAAAAACCTCAAAAAAGTGCAGTTTTTGGCTTATATCTCGGCAACCAGACCACTTAGCGATTTGAAACATTTACCAATCGATTCCTGCAATAATTTAGAACAATATTGCCGAAGAAAGTTTTCAAAAATATCCTTTCGTTCGGTCACAAAAAATTAATCATAGTCAAATACTGATATAAACATTTTAATATTTGGGCACCGAATAACATAAGGAAATTGCGCTTAAATTGTCACTAGACTTTTTATTAACTTGTTTTAATCAATATTTGTTAAATCATATTTCCCGGAACAATAACTGTCAGGGATAATTTCGAGAAATCGGATTAAACCATTAGTAAAAAATAATTAAATTAATTATCGAATGCAAAAAAATAAGCATTGTTTAAAGATAAAAAGGACACAATTTAGACTGATTTAAAAAATTGAAGTCCTTAACAATAAAATGGCGATGTATGATATTTTGGATCTAAATAAACTTTATTTACAGAACGCGTGTTGTTTTTTATACATGCGTGGAAGTCACACCCAAAAGGTGCACTTCAATCATTTTCTTCCATTTAAAATCAAAAGTAAGAATTGTTTTCAAAGATTTATTAATAATACACAAAATAATTTTTTAATATTTAATCTTCTTACAGTAACTACCAAGAATTTTGCACCGGAAAAGGCCCTGCCAAAATAAGATTTTAATGCTTCCCTACACTGAAACAATGAATCATCGTCCATTTATTTATGCAACACAAGTAGACCTACTTCTTTAATATTCACAAGGGTAGTAAACCGTTTAAAATATTTGAGTAAATAACAACTGTTTTTGTTACAAACAGATATTAAAAATCTTTTGTTAAAAAGAAATCTAGTTTTCGAATTAATATCTAGCGTGAGGGAATCGAATGAACGTAAAAATGTTGTAATGTTCTAAAATAATAATTATTTGACTAAAATTGCTCTGTTTTCTTCCACGCTGATATATCAAGGAATATACGGAAAAGGTCTTCAAAAATACATGAATTTAATTTAGAATTATTTCAAAACATTTGAGTATATAATAAAAATTCTAACAATTGGAATACTGAGGGATGTTGTGGGTTTAAATTATTAAAGTTTCTAGTTTCAGATATTTTAAATGAAAAAGATTAAAAGCAAAGAAATGAAATTAAAATAATAAAAATAATTTAGATCGTGATGTTATGGGGGTTAATTGTCTTGGGGAGTACATTATGCGTGCGTATAAGTATAAGGTTATAAGGTTTGATGTTTCTGAAGAGGAGAGGATTGCGCGTGAGCGGGAGTTTGCTGAGTTGTCAAGTATTCAATTTGTAGGCATGATTACAATCCATTCAAATAGCTATAATTTGACAATGATTTAACATTTTGTTGCTCAGTTTATTTTGCTTGATTGCTACATATATTGGCTATTGAACACATTAATAAAAATAAATTTAAATTATTGATACCGTAGATACTCGAATATACCGCCACCCGAATATACCGCGAGCATTGAAAATGTAGCAAATAAAAGGGTAAAAAGTCCAAAACGCGAGTATAACGCGATCGTTAAAATTTACAAAATTGTGTTCAAATACCACGTCTTGTAATATTAATAACTTTTATAAAAAAATATTTTTTATTCAAAAATAATGTTATAAATAATAAAATGGTCATAAAATATCTGCACACCGGCTGTGGTTCTGTGGTACATTTGATCTGTATTGCTTTGATTTGAAATATGATCCTATTATGAGAAGTTACGTAACTATTATAATGAATTTATTATAGGCATAGCTGCCCTTATGATTATGTAAATAAAGAGCGAACAACAACAAGGCTTTGTGGATGCCCATAGTTACTATGTAAATAAATAGCAAACAACAAGGCTTTGTGGAACCAGCATACTTGAATTACGCGACACCAGTCTACATCCTGTTTACTTTTTATTTCATTTTCTTTGTTTTGATGAATGTTCATTGAAGAAATTTATTTCATTTTGTATTTGTATGCGTACTGATATTTCATAAATAGGATTTTAACAATTATCAAAATTTGATCTGTAATAATTAATTTCAATTCTGACGGATTCAAATAACACAAAACTGGTAAATATTTTGTAAAATAATTATATAATTTAGGTATGTCTCGAATATATCGCGACCCCCTCAATAATTGGTCAGAATATTAGCATAAAAATCTCGCGATATACTCGAGTATCTACGGTAACTTTTTTTTAATAATCAGTATTTGTAAAAATGGAAAAGTCAAAAATTTGAACTATTATTAAGTACGAGTTCCAACATAGAACTTCAGCATCAGAAATCATGTAAAACATCAATATTGTATTCGGATTCAATGCAAATACACAACCAATTGTCTCTTTTTTACATACTAGTGTAGGTTTAAGTCAGTGTTTTGAGGTCGACTGCATGTACAATCCATTATGACTTCTGGTTCGTCTATCACGACAGATGTCGACTACAATTAATTGGAAGATATGATGCGGAAACTCAAAGAAAAACAGCAGCGTTTGTAAACAACTCGTCATCCATCTTGCTCCACGATACTGCAAAAGCACATACTGCACTTAAGATTGTGATAAAACTTCAAGAACTTCAGTAAGAACTTTTGCATCATCCTTCATACTCGCCAATTGACTACCATTTCTTCCTCAATATGAACCACTTTTGTAAAAATATAGGAAAAACATTAATTCCGAAGATTATGTATATTGTAGATTCTCGTTCTCAAAGATTTAATTCAAATGGCCTCAACAAACTGCCACTCAAATTATAAGTGTGTCGATAATATGGGTGCATACATTGAAGAATGACATAATTATTTGTGCTGGAAAATTATCAATAAACTTTGACTTTAGTTCAATGAATTTCATACTTGACGACCTATCAATATTTTCTGCATGTTACAATAAATTTTTGTAACTCCGACACTCAATTAATATTTTGATAATATTATATTTCTTTTTTTATATTTCTTTTCCATCACCTTGTATGACCACTTGTATCATTTTCAGAAATTATGATAGGCTCAATAACTGCTTCAGAAGATGAGCTCAGCATGGACACAATTAAGTAGTGTAGTGACATATATTTATATTATATAATAATTTTATATATATATATATATATATAT